>JALPQI010008082.1:0-14049 GCA_025490895.1 Thaumatotibia leucotreta | reverse complement strand
CACGTATAGAGGACGCTAAAATAAGCATGTTTTGTATGGACAAATTTTCTTAAAACTTGATAATTACCAAGATATTGGGTCCTCAATAAAATTTGGTTTTGGTCAAAATTACTAATGTATGGGGGGACTAAATCTGCAGTGAGCGAGCGAAGCGAGCGAACAAAACCTTCCAGGGCAGATCCGACTCGGATAGGTTAGGTTAGAAGACTCTCCCTTAGTCTTCGGGGTTATTTTTTCCCCAAAATCAAAAATGGCCGCGATATTCGACCACAAATGAAAAAAATATTTCACACAACATTCATCGTAATTTTGTTCACCAATACCAAATTTTATTTAGGAGCCAATATCATGGTAATGTTATGCTTTCAAATACGTATACAATATAAGTTTATAATTAATAAGTTTATTATAAAAATCATTATGAGTCATGATGAATAGTTAGAAATGATAATTATGAGCAATGATGTTGGTAATACAAATTTATACACAACAAATTTGTAGGCAAAAAAATTATGACAATTAATGATTATTATGATAAAAAAACGTTAGTATGAAAAATAATATGACAAGTAAAATTATGTGAGCCAATATGGACCCGTTTAAATGAGTAGTGTATAATATACACTGTATATTTAGTTTCACTAAGTAAATTACCATATTAAGTACTACCATTGTAACAATAAATGACTATGAGACACAGACTGTCCTGATCTGGTGGCAAGATTAGTTAAACTCGCTATACCTACCATTTCATCATCACAAGCTTATGATATAAATGATAGTCCACTGCTGGACGTAGGCCTGTCCAATAGGACAGGTTAATAAACTATTGCGTATAGACGCATTAGGAGGTAAATGCCCATAATCGCCACGCTGGGCAAGTGGATTGGCGATGTGTCCACTATGATGATGCTGCTGTCCATCGTCAATCTTTTATTAAATCATGGTCAGTGACACTTCAATCCCTTAGTCGACTCTTACGACACCCGCAGGAGGAGTTGGGGTGATGGCAAATGTATTCTTACTGCCGTCACCACACGGCACATACATCATCGGCACTATACCATTTATTCCCAAAAATCTTTTGGGGCCGCGATGTCACAATCTCGATGTCGATGTCGCAATGTAAGTTACTGCCAGAGGGCAGTGCCAACCACACGGACCGTAGCGCATAGAAACTTTCCAACCGGGCGTACTGGACAAGGATGCTGAACTCGCTACTGTCATGGGCACCAGAGTGTGATATATTTGCAACTCATTGGGCTAATATAAGTGAGACTTGTTTAGCATAATGTGAGGCATTGGATGTAATTTAATTGCATAATTGGTAGTTCGTTCCCATGCTTTATTTAGTGTGCGTAATTTTCTTTTGTATTTTAATTTGTATAGTGCTTTGGATTTACTGTAATTCTATATAACGTCATTGCGCCTGTAAAAACCGATATGTGATGGATTTTAATTAATTCAATTAATACTCTTTATGTATAGTTGCTAAGTTACTATTTAAAATCCATAAATCAATCACATATCGGATTTTATAAGCGCAGCGACATTAACATTGTTTAAAATAATATATAAATAATAAATGAGTGTGAATGTAGGTAAGACATTTGAATTGATCTTCACTTTGTTTCCACGTACATTTCTTAGACGATGCGAATAGATAGTCGGGTTTCAGGATCCGTGGGTTTGTCCGGCCGGCTATGAGCAGATAAGATAATCGAAGTATTCTAGGATATGACAAAATGATGTTATAAATGTTATTTACGACTATTTTAAATAATAACAATATCTTTATCAATTTTAACACCTTTTCAATAGATTTAATTATAGTTGGTAAGGACCTACGTCTTCCACATAATATATAACTTTTTTTACACAGTACGGCGGCAAATAGGTTCTATATCGGGTGCCATAATGTTTTTATTTCGAAAAAATTTGTCGCATAACAACTTTACGCCGAAAAATGAATGGCATAAACATTGTTGCGCATATTTTTGTTATGCCGAAATTGTTAATCCTAACTTGATTGTTCCTAAATATTATATTTGTCCTAATGATTTTCGTGTCTAATGTATATGTATCGAAAAATTATTGTGCATAATGGTGATGTCCCTACTATTTAATGTACTAAAAGCCATAGACAAGATAAGGAAGTCGATAGACGGATTCAAAATGCCTGGAAAAGCTTTTGGTCTTTGAAAGAACTTTTAAAGGGTGACCTCCCGTTAAACCTTAAGAGGAGACTCGTCGATATGTGTATTCTGCCTGTCCTAACCTACGGTGCCCAAACATGGTCACTGACAGAGGCGCAGAAGACCAGGTTGAAGGTTTGCCAAAGGGCCATGGAACGCAGCATACTAGGTGTGAGGCTGATTGACCGAATGAGAAATTCAGTACTGCGTTCCAAAACCGGGGTCACTGATGTCGGAGCCAAGACTGCCAGGCTAAAGTGGGCATGGGCCGGCCACGTCTGCCGCATGCACCCGCAGCGGTGGGCTAAATTAGCACGGAGTGGGTGCCACAAAATGCGCGGCGACGACGCGGCAGGCCCAGACGGAGATGGCGGGACGATCTGGATGCATACCTAAACGGCTGGCAAGAGATCGCGCTAAACCGGGAGAGTTGGAAGACAATGGGGGAGGCCTTTGCCCAGCAGTGGGACACTCTGATGGCTTCGTAATAATAATAATAATAACAGTGATTACCTTTAACTAACTTTTAAAATATTTTTTTATTCCTTAAACTTAACTATTCTTAAATAATCGCCCTGCTGTCCAAAGAATCTTAGTGAGCAATTTGGACCTGGGAACCGGTCGACGAAGCCCCGCTGCGCGGGGCTTCTATTTCCGCTCTAAGGGATAAAAGGTACCTAACGAACCTATCCAGGTTAAGTTAGGGGAGGTTCAGATTATTTATTTTTTAATGCGGGGGGCTTCGCCACCCCGTCCCCCCTTTTTTTGGTTTTGTAAGTATGAGAATGTGTAAACAATTGATTAAAAATACTTAAGTATTTATAGACTACGCCATTTACTCCGCCCTAGCCTCGAAACCTAACCAATCCACGTCGGTTTTACCCTGGTTTATTACTTGAACATTTTTTTAACCATTCACCCTGTTGTTCAAATGTTTTGCATATTGTTATTAAAATGCCTTTTTGAATGAATTTTCAGACATGATAAAAGTAGGCGCAGTGAAAATTGACAGTTCGAGTAGTAGGGAAAATAATATTTATTACAATGAACATTAGGATTATTATGCTTTAGGTCATTTGACGTTCGAGTAATGAATATTAGAATAAATATGGTGTAGGTATTTTAAACGTGTATGCGCAAAATTAAGTAGGCTAAACAAGTAGTACGCCATGAAACAATATGCCAAACATTCTCGGCCAAAAAATTTTAGGACAATCGACGTTATGCGACACGACAGGCACGCGGCAAATAAGCATACTGATTGTAAGCAGCTGCCGTAGCCAGAAGTGTGACAGAGGATTCCGCGAGTCCTCCATCGCCGACGCGGTGTATCCTCATGGAGTTCCGCTACTTGAATCACCAGCTAGGGCAGCTAGACAGCACTATGATGAGTCTAGGTCTATTTGGCTGTGGTTTTCTGTAAAGTAGGCAGAAAGGCAGTCGTAATTAACATTATAATTTTAATATCACATTAACGGGAAGGTAATTCATGTGTAAAGTACCCAATTTGTAAAATAATTTTGATCCGTGCGGTGACGGAGTAAGAATACAAAAATCACCGCCCCTCTCTTCCCGTGGGTGTCGTAGGAGTCGACTAAGGGAAATACTGAGTATCCAGCTTCTCAGCCGGTGGTAGGGTATTTTTACTAGTACCCGCCTGGTTGGCTACCACCGTACATTCGGTGTAAACGCCCGTGAAATGACTTTCCTTCGTGTTTGCCGTGTTTCGGGGTCAGCCGGTGTATTTACCAGCATCTAACGGGCCAGCAAGGCGGTGGCAACTAACAGGTTACTGATTGTCTCCTGTTCGTTGCCGCCGCGATTTGGGCTCTACTTTTCACTTACGATCAGGTGGAGTGGAGCCACTTTGTTGTGCCAACGTTATTTTTATTGGGTCGGCAACGCGCATGTGACACCCTGAGGTTGCAGGCGCCCATAGGCTACGGTGACTGCTTTCCATCAGGCGGGCCGTATGCTTGTTTGCCACCGACGTGGTATAATACACATTTTAGTAAGCAACACCCATAATACATATTGTTGTTCTGTAAGTGAGGTTATTAATATGAGAATATAGTTGTACTAGTTACGTTTGTTGCCATGTAGGTATGTAAGATATTTTAGTTGAAATTTGCTGTGTCTAGAAGAGACAGTTTCGATTTCGATAGGTAGGTTGATATAATTTATCTATGTACATGCTAAATATTTAGGCACATTCTTATGAATGCCTTAACTTTTCATTACCTTTATAGATATATTTATACTCGGTACCATGATACCGAGTATAAATACGAAGAGTATAGATACGAAGTTTCATTAGGTCAATGATAAACAAGGAGCGGAATTTTCATAGCGAAAATCTAACTGTCAAAGGGATTGACTAAACTATTTTATCGACTTATCGATGTTACGGTATAGTTCATTTACTAATTTAAAAGATTATTCTGTAGCATCTTTATAAGTGACTTACATTTCGATATTAAAATAAATCATGCCAGGCTTCAACACTTTTATATAGACATCGCATGTGCTCAAAAACTCTAGTACTTATGAAAATATATATGACATAAATAGCATATATGTGACGCTGTCATGATATATTTTAATATCGAAATTCAAGTTACTTATCTAAGAGTACAGATGTTACAGAATAATCTTTTAGTTGGTAATGGATTATTCCATAACAAATCGATAAGTCGATAAAATAGTTTGGTCGATCCCTCTGACAGTTAGATTTTCGCTATGAAAATTCCGCTCCTTGATGATAAAGTACCCATATAAGTGATTTTAGACCTACCTAGGCAAAGTTTGAAGGAAATATCTTAATTTAGTCTAGTTAGTTATGTATTCCCGTGTTTTCTAAAATAATAGTAAAACACAAACTAGATTATGAATGATCTAATGTTTTTCAAATGATTTCATTGTAGATGGCATGGCAGGTATCTGTGTTGTGCACCGGTACTTTTAAAATAGCTTATAACTAAAAACAAACAAAGTCGTTAAATTACATAGATGCTTATTGTTGTCACATATAAGCACAACACCGCTACCTGATGATAGACAGCTATAGCAAATAAAATAATAAAAAAATTAAAAACACGACTGCTCTTTTCAGCGAGCCAATAAGTAACAAATAATTCCTTTCTCACGTTAAATCTTGTGAGTGTATCTACATAATTATAGGCGCTTGTCTTATTACTTACTATATTTTGTTTCAATTGCAGTCGGGGAACTTCCATATTATATTTATATTTTCCGTAATGAAAGGTTCCCCGACTGCAATCGAAACAAAATATAGTAATTAATAAGACAAGCGCCTATAATTATGTAGATACGCTCACAAGATTTAACGTGAGAAAGGAATTATTTGTTACTTTTTGGTTCGCTGAAAAGAGCAGTCGTGTTATTTAATTTTTTATTATTTTATTTATTTCATATCCTTTTAGTGAATCTGGAGATTCCTTAAAGTTATATTTTAATAACAAACGATTTTTAATCGCGTAAACTAACGTTTATTTATATCCTGACATAATTATTCCTTAAAGTTGGATAGAATTTCAAAAATCGACTTCGCAGCGGGCTGAAGCTTCGCTCCGGGGGCCCAAGGAGTATCCATGCCGCTAATTTTGGGCGAAGCCGTAGGGCACGCCACGTGAGGGCCGGAACATTAGTGGAACCAGTGTAAATGGGCGAGCTTCAGGGTGGGAGGCCGAAAACTGAGCTAGCGGAGACCCGGACCTTCACTTCGAGGGCCCAAGCATGTTGCTTGCAAATTTAAAGCTAGACCGAAGGCCGAGCTGCGAGAAAATTTAACTACCATGCTTCTTCAAATACCCCAGCATCTAAAAAACTGACATCCGCGTAGGGTCCAAGGCACAACGAGCGAGCCCACAACCGGTGGGCCCGTTCGGTGTGCAACGGTTCGCTTCGAACTCCAACGAAGACTTAAAGCCGAGCTCCGCGTGGAGCCAACGGCCAAAAGCGGCACTCATAGGCGCGCCAGTTCGCGAGGCGGAAGTCCTAGCCGCCAAAGCCTACCACGTCAGCCGACGAAATAGTGTAACGTTAAAATGGATCCGACGATCGTTTCGACAACCTGCAAAGGCCGTAGGACCTACTCCGCGTAGGGCCGAATCGTTTTCGTTCCTCAGAGAGGCTCTGGTTTGCAAGGCCAAAAGCCGAGCCCCCGGCCCGGACCACCGGAGCCAGAGGCACAGACTTTAACTTAGTGTCACTTGGAAGAAATTCAAAGCAAGGCCGAAGAAGGGCCGAAGGCCTGGAGCATAACTATCAGGGTGCTTCAAGCGCGAGCCCGATGGTCGGAGGCCCGACGAGCGAGCCCAAGCGGTACAACCGTCCTTCTCGGGCGAGAGTTCGATTGTTAAGGCAATTAGCCTTAACAATCAAAGCCAGAGCCCAGCGCTACCACACTACGTGATGGAATAGTGTAACATGAAAACGAATCGGAGATCCGTAAACCCGACCATCATTTCCACAACCTGCGAAGGCTGTAAACCGAGGTACGCGTAGGGCCGAAGGCCCAAAGTGTCCCCTAAAGGGGCGCCGGCTTGCAAGACCAAAGGCCAAGCTACCAGAGCCCAGCGCTCCTTCGCTAAACAATGGAAAAGTGTAGCATTAAAACGAATCTCAGGGCCACAGGCCCGAAAAATTGTTTCAAGAAAATGGAGAGGCTGAAAGCCGTGATCCGCGTAGGGCCGAAGGCCTGGAGCGCGGCCACCCAGCGCGCTTGCTTACGAGCTGCGTGAGACTCAACTTTCCAGGCAAACCTATCTTCATTCATACCAACTCCCCTGCGCAAAATGTTAAGACCATACCCGACCCTGATCAGATCAAATGTCAAAGGCAGAACGTTCAAAACCTTGCCACCCCCTTTAGTTTTCCTCTCCAGCACCATAATGTCTGACTAAGCTCATTTTCTAGTGACGTTGTTATACCTATCATGTATCTAAATTGTAGGCTCATATTTTGGATGAAAAAAACCGGCCCACATTACTAACCGGCCCATATTGTTAAGATATTTCAAGTTTTAAATTTTATGCGCATGTTACAACACGTAGGTATATTAATTTTGTTTGGCCTCAATTGCTATTGTGATTGTATTTAAGGGACATTCCTCTGATATGCGAATCATATCGTACGTTATTTTTTGTTTGATATTGTATTCTGGCCATTCTCCGCAACGCTGGTCCAATACTTGTTGGGAACTTCTCATACATCCTTGAATTTCTTCGCAGATGTATGCAAGTTTGCAAGTTCCCTCACGATGTTTTTCTTCACCGTAAAGCAATTTGTGTTCAGCACTGGACAAAATGTTAAGTTCGCACCACAATTTTAATACGAAATCGATTGTTTGGGTTTATCATTTGTATGATATAATTATGACTGATTATTGAGCTATTTTCTTATTAATTAACCGTTACTTTTGAACAGTTCGGACAACTGAGGCAGCTGTGGCAGCTTTTGGTAGTCATGTCATCATCAAAATATGACAACCTAACTTGCCTATTATTATCAGATTCAACGTATAAAATTGTTCAGATTCTATGGGAAATTAATTTTAACTAGCTCATGAAAATTTACTGTTAAAATTTAAAAAAAAAATCTACTGAAAGTCTATTTTGTATCGAAATCATAGAGTGAACTTAAACTTTTGATCGGTAGGTACCTACTGTACATAATCAAACGAGATATCGTATATAAATTTTATTTGTAAAACTCATCGGTTACGAGCCGGGGATTGAACCCACGCCACTCTCGCTGCGTTAGCAGCCGTGCATTTTACCCCTTGACCACAAGCGCGTTCATGCAATGTATCTGTTTCATACACACTTAGCGTTTAAGAAGATGTGTCAACGGTGACAGTCCTGTCACGGCTTAGGCATTGAAGAAAAACTTCATTTTTTTTTTTTTTTTTGTTATATGAAATAGGCTTACTCATGGCCACAGACTAGCCAAGGGCAGAGACGTGGCCTACGATGGAGTGAGTTTGCCCAGAAGGTGCCTATTCACCCTTGACTTGAAGGTTGACGGGTTATATGATCTTGGAAATATAGACGCCGGCAGGGAATTCCACTCCTTGGCAGTACGCATAAGGAAAGAAGACGCAAAGCGCTTTGTACGAACAATAGTGCGATGTAGAACATTTCGAGTTTTCTCTTCAAACATATATAACTTGTATACATATTTACAATCTGCATACAAAATGCTTTTATTTGATATCCAAATCAAAGCATTTAAATGACATATTATTCTTTGCGCTTTAATTGTATTTTAATGAATCTGGCTTTTCTAGAATAAGTAACAAACATAATAATTTATATGCATATTCGTAATCGTTGCTTTAAGCTCTTCATTTTGATACCAAACTCGATAGGTTTCTTTCATATTTATTTTTTTTGGTTGGATAATTTTGAATTTTTAGGCCGCCATATTGTTTTAAACGTGACGTCACATATCCTATGTTACCCGCGACGTCACGAGAATTCTAACGATACCTTACACTATTAAAAACGGTTAAGTGGTCATGAAGATCTGCGCGTTTAAAGAAAATATGAAACATACATAGGGGCTGAACACATCGCTCGCTTAGTGATAAACGGTATTAACTCAAAATTCTAAAAAATACGGTTTTTCTATGGAAACAGCTTATTATAGACATCTTTATCAGAATTCTTTCTTAAACCGGCCTAAACCGTGCGTTAAAAAGAGAAAAAGCATTTTGCTGCGTTTTACTATCATAAACATTGCACATTTTATTTCATACTAAAGCAGTATTCTCTAGTCTTGTGCCGACCTGTTTAGGAGTGAGACGTTACTTTGGTGCTACATTTTGAGATAAATCTTTGTTACATTAAAGATCACGTAAGTATGTTAATAACATTTTATAAAACATGAGCATAATTTTTTCTAGTTAACGCGGTTTAAGATTAAAATATGTAAGATATTAAATGAAGTAATTCAGATAGTTCCACTTTTTTTAATAAATAGGTTTGAAGTCGTAACGTAGTATTTGGTCATACACGAGTATATTTTTTTTGATGAAGGTAGTTTGAAAAAACTATTAGTAATAATCCGTTTATTTACTCAAATTGTACTAAAGTCTGTTTGTCATTATAAAATGGGTTGCTTTTTTATAAAATAAAACGTACTTTTAAATTTTTATATGTACTAATGTCACTTTAAATCAATAAAATGAGTGTTTCTTTATAAAATTTACCTTCAATGTATATTTTAGTATGAGCAAAAGAATCGAAAAGATGATGCGACTTGTTGGTGCTACAGTTAAAAAAAGGAAAAAGGAAGACACAGCTTCAGAAAACATCATACAGGTAATTTAAGGAATTTAAAAAGATACAATGTATTTTTTTTGTTGTTACTGCTGCCCTTAATTATGTAAACATTTATTTCCTTTTGTAGGTAAAGCGATCAAAAGAAAATTATGGAGAAAATGATCGGCTTAATACCGATCTTACACAGTTTACACAAAATGCGTGGGTGGACAAAGAAGACACGCCTAATGAATCAGTAAGTACCAACTTCCTATATCAGTAAATGTTAGAATTATTCATCATTTGGCCTACATGATTATTTTTAGATATTATACGGAAAACATCATATTTAACGTATTAAATACTTGAAATGAAACACTTTATAATGGATTACGAGTAGAATACTTTTAAGTACCTGTTCAGTCTTTGATATAATTGAGTGTACAATATAATTACTATTTAAAATGAGATATTTACCATGTGTATTTGTTTTTATGAGCTCCTGATATTTCGGCACTGTTGCAAGCGCCATGTTTACGGTGTAAAACAATATCTCGTTTTAAATAGTAATTATAATGTAATTGACCAAGTTAGCTTAAAATCGTATAGAGATAATTATAGAATCTAAATTGAAATCTATGTTCAATTTACGATTAATATGTCTTTGTTTTTTGTAGCACGCTGGTGGGAATGCACAGTCTTCGGGAACTATACTCAGTGAGCATGAAATTGAAACTACGAAAGATGTAACTGACATCGTTGAAAATTCCACTGATCAGGTATTCGAATTGAATCCAAGACTGCTTAGTCGTCAGCGGTCTTCTTATGAGCTTAGAGATGACATTCCTGGCCCCAGGTACGTAGTCTCACCCATAAATTCAGGCGAAAGCGATGTTGACTTGAGTAATACAGATCCAACTTATACTGGTAATTTTCCCCATAACCATATCGCACAAAGAGTAGTAGCTGAATCATCATCGTCTGGCACTTCTTCATCTTCGTCTTCTGAATCGTCGTCCGACAGTTCTTCGTCAAATTCAGAAAACTCTATAGCAGATTCTGGGGACTCCACGCCGTCAGATACGATCAAAAAACGGGGAAGAAAAAAATCTCGAAACCCACAGAACTGGAAACAAAACAAGATGCAGAAGCAAAGGAACAGCGGTCAACCTTACACGTCAATGTCTTCGTCTTCAAAATCTTTTCCTGGTCGCAGTGTTAAACCATCTTGTACAAATAAGTGTAAACAAAAGTGTTCTGAACAAATCAATGAGGAGACGCGTTTAGCTTTGTTTAACACTTTTTGGCAGTTAGGTGACTTATACAAACAAAGAGCTTATATAGGATCATGTATGGTAGACGTTCAACCCAAATATAGATACACAAACGCAGAAAACCCTAGGAGTTACAACAAAGCTTATTACTTCATTGTAGATAATAAGCGGATTCGTGTGTGTAAATTGTTTTTTAAAAATACTTTAGACATCACTGATCGAATGATTCAGACAACAAAAATTAAACACGATGGTAATGGATTTTTACAAGAAGATTTTCGTGGTAAACATGAAAATCACAAGAAAATTTCAGCTGAATTAGTGAATGACATTAAGGAACATATTAGTTCTATTCCTCACATAGAGTCGCATTATCTAAAAAAAACTGCCTTAAGAGAGTATTACATCGATGGTTCTAAAACAATTACTGAATTATACAGAGACTTTGAAGATCAACAAGCGGAAAGGGGAAAAGATGCCGGTAAATACTGTTCTTATTACAACATTTTCACAACAGAGTTCAATTTAGGATTCTTTCAACCAAAAAAAGATTTGTGTAATGAATGTGTTAAATTTGAAAATTCCTCTCCAGCCGAAAAAGAAAAATTAAAACAAAAACACGAGATCCACTTAAACGAAAAACGACTAGCTCGTATCGAGAAAGGTATTGATAGACAAAACATAACTCCAAATAAAAAAGTGGTTGTGTACGACTTGCAAGCGGTAATGCAATGTCCTAATGGTGACACTTCTGCCTTTTACTATAAATCAAAACTAAACAGCTTTAATTTTACTTTAACCGAACTTAATAAAAAAGACAGTAACCCTCAAATCCAAACTCAAAAAAAACAAAAAATATACAGCTTACGAATCTGTTGATTGTTACTTCTGGACTGAGACTGACGGTAAAAGGGGAGCAAATGAAATTGGTTCTTGCGTATACGACTATTTACAAACTCTTGCAAGCAAAAACGTGGGTAATGAAATTGATATCATTTTCTATTCTGATAATTGCTGCGGGCAAAATAAGAATAAATTTGTCACATCTATGTGTTTATATGCTATTCATTCGATAGATAATATAAAAACTATAAAGCACAAGTTTCTCGTCACTGGACATACTCAGGATGAAGCTGATAATGTACATAGCTTAATAGAAAAAGAAATTAAAAGGAATAGGAAATCTGGTCCAATTTACTGTCCACAACAATATGTTCCCTTGATAAAAAATGCCAAAAAAAGTAAAAAACCATTCGTTGTTCATGAGCTAACATACGATTTCTTCAAAGATATGGAGAAGCTGCAAAAGGAGTGGGGGTACAATTTTAATGTTAACGATGAGGGTGAAAGTGTTGTATGGAATGATATTAAAGTATTAAAATTTACCAAAGACGATCCTTTTGTATTCTACTATAAAAGTTCATATAACCAAGAGGGAATATAGTAAAGTTTCTGTACGTAATAAGAGAAAGAAAATGCCTAGTACAACTGAAATAAATTTACAAACTTTGTTCAGCGAAAAAATCAAATTGTCAGAAAACAAGAAAAAAGACTTGCGAGACCTGCTATCAAAGAATCTCATACCTAATTTCTACAAAGATTATTACAATACTATTTTACCAACTAAGTATAGCATTAATTTTAATTAGTATATTTTTGTAATGATTTTGCCAACATCCATGAAGTGGATACATATTAGTTTATACCTATTGTTATTTTCTAATGTGCGAAAGTTTTTTTCTTATAAGTTGATTGTTTGTCATTGTTTGATGAGACTGAGTTGCTTATTTAGCAACGCCAAACTAATAGACTGCAATACCTACTAATAAATAAGTATATTAAGTACCATTATTGTAGATATCTTTTTGTGATAATGCTTAAGGCTGACTGATTGATCAAAAACCTACTCGTAAGATTGTATGAGCATTAAATACCTAGTACTTATAGATATAGAAAATTTAATAAGTCTATATCTCAGGCTACACCTTATGTATCAAAAATTTATGAAAGATTGCTTTTTTATGTGAAGTATGTAGTAAGTGTGATTTTTTTGATAATTAAAAAGACGATTCTATTGCCGAACACATTTTTGCCCTAAAAATGTATAACTTTTCATGCTTTACGTAATAAAATACCGATGATTACAATTATTGAATGTTTTGTTTTAAGTTCTTATCATCCCTATCTAAAATCCTAAAACGGAGTATTATAAATTAAAAAAGCTTACATGATGAATAGTTTAGGTATAAATAGGATTTTCACCAAATGATATCCAAGTAAATCATCATTTTTTATTTTAAAAAGAATCTTTTCGTGTTGAATTTCCACAATACTTAGTATTTGTAGTTTATTTTAATAATAAAGCGTCACAAAACTATATATATATTTTTAAACTATTATAAATATTATTAAACATATTGAAATTAGTTTAATTTTTACTGAATATGTTTTAATATACTATTCACAATGTAAATGTAGCTTAACAATAATCGTTTACACGTATATCTTTAAGTAATACTCAAAGAAAGTAACATACACTGACGTTAGAACTTTTAAGCACGTTTTGCCACGGTTTTTACTTTTGGCGTTAATCCCGTTTATCACTAAGCGAGCGACATATACTCTCCTTTTTGGCAGTCGTGTAAAAATAAGGAGAAATACCAATTTACGGTCATAGAAAGATTAACGGAAATCCTTAATTGTATGATTAGTCACACATAAAAGATAAATAAATATAATTATGAAATATGAAAGATTCTTGCACTTACTGCAGTGATGCTGTAAATCAAATTGGATCTTGGCCTGTAAGAACAGTAAAGACCACCAAGCTATTCTGTCCAATGCCGGCAATGCCATCATCATTTTCTTGATTGTATTAGACACATTCCCCATAAAGCCCGAAACCATCTTGTGCAATGTGAGGAGACTGAGGACATGAACAATACGACTTATTCGTTAGGTAATATACATAGGTACGATTTTATGCCATCGATGCCATACATTCCTTCGTTTCCCAGGTCTATAAAATACACATCCATGCATAAAACATATATATGTGTCTGTCCGTTCGTCTGTCCCTATGAACAAATAAAACATGGAAGCCGCACGCCATACTAAATTGCCTTTCAAAAACGGTCCTGAATATTTGTTGACAAGTGTCACCCCCTCTTCAATGCATCACGGTAAAGAATTTCAATGTCAACCTATAAAAACTTCAACCGCCTTTTAAAAATAGTTGTGATTGGTCTGTCAAAGTTTTGATTGGCTATATTTTATAAACATTTGTCAAAGATG
>JALPQI010008081.1:0-41412 GCA_025490895.1 Thaumatotibia leucotreta | reverse complement strand
GTGTACGCGTCCCGTCTCAACCATCTCCCAAATATGAATGCTCTCTTGCCATTCTAAGCAAGACTCAGAACAAAGAACCAATATCACATCATATCAAATTTCATTCAATGCCCAGACCCACGGCTACGTTCAGCAGTATTTATAACAACTGCCCCGTTTCAAGGAACAAAGAGACCCTCTGTACCAAACCGCTAATGCTGTTAATGTAAACATTGGACTAGGAATGCGTGTCACCTTGCGCGGGCCTCAGTAACTTAAACTTGGACTTATTTTTGGCAATCGATTGTTTCATTTTGATCTTAAATTGAAGCGAATAACTGCCCCGCGCCGACATATACATATATTATTCTTATACATATACCGTGGGCTGTTTAAACCCGACCGATTTTAACAGTGTATTCCTGACCACATTTAGAAACTATCATGTCGTATAATTTTTTCCCGATATCGCCTAGTTTCAGAGTGATTACAAAAAAAAAATGTTTTTACATCAAAAATGCGTGGTTAAAATCTTTCGGGTTATTAGAGACCACGGTGTATAATATGCGTTATTAATTAGTAAAAATCGTAAAATAAGGGACACCCTACTCCAAGATCATGTACCCAGTGTTGATCCAATCCAGTCGGTACAGTCGGCTCGCAATGGAAAATTCATTATTACCAATGTACAACACCGGCCCTTTGTGCCGCACATACGTGATACGGATTGGGGTGATGCCTAAATATTACCTAGGTACCGAATTACAGCGGACCTAGCCGAGATGCTATTCTGCTATCGTATACGGTAAGCGATGCAGACATAGAAGTGGCGGTGGGGATAACGTCAATTAACGTAACCGTTATAATGGCGGAACCAGATCCTGAATTCGATCGATTCATATTGCATTATTTAGTACAGAATTTGTACTATTTGGTACCTGTTGTAAAAAAGAATGTACCTTTTCCATTTCAAAATTATACTTCAAACAGTCTGGTCCCGCCATTATAACGTTATAATGGCGGAACCATACGTTATAATGGTTATAATGGTTCGGTATAACGTTATAATGGTTCAAATGGTCTGGCAGAACTAGACTATTTCAAATATAATTTTGAAATGGAAGAGGTACAATTTTTTTTACAAGAGGTACCAAATAGTACAAATTCGGTACTAAATAATGCAATATAAATCAACAGAATATGGACAGAATTTAGGACCTGGTTCCGCCATTATAACGTTATAATGGCGGGACCAGACTATTTGAAGTATAATTTTAAAATGGAAGAGGTACAATTTTTTTTACAATAGGTACCAAGATCATGTACGGGTTGGGGTGATGCCTAAATATTACCTAGGTACCGAATTACAGCGGACCCAGCCGAGATGCCATTCTGCTATCGTATACGGTAAGCGATGCAGACATAGAAGTGGCGGTAGCTATAACGTCAATTAACTAGGGACGTCCTTTGGGTAATTAAATTCAACTATAAGTGAATAATCCCACAATGTCGTAACAGATTTGCTTACCATAGAAAAAATCAACTGCGAAAGACTCTGGTTGTCACGGGGTTCGAACCCGCTTCCTCTGGATTGCCGGTCCAACGTGCTTCCAGTTACACAAGACGACCTTCCGTCGATCACAGCGAATTTAGTCAATGGTATTGTGAAGTTAATCACTAGCAACATCTGTACTTAATGTTTCGAAGGTAATAAGTGAATACTCATTTCGAAATGACATATTTCATATTAGCTGATAATTTCAACGGTATTTACCGGTAAAGTCGGATTAGCCCAAGGGGGTAACATTGCCCATACGAAAAAAATACTTTGATTGACTTAAATAAATATAAGCTAGCATCAAAAATTTTAACGAAACGATATCAAGCAAATAATCTTGTTTTTATTTAATGATTAATTTGCCAATATGTTTTTTTTGGGTTTACAGTGTTACCCGCTAGGGCTAATGTAAACGACTTTACGGTATTGATTTATCGATATTTACCTACTTTATACAGCGTGTTACACGAGCCACTGAAGACCTTCAACAGGTTCAACAGGGTAATTTGGTGGGTTATACTGAATGACATTTACTATGGGGCCAATCATTAAATAAAAAAAAATGCCTTTTTCATACACTTTGACCAATCGATAACGACATTTTGTATGAAAGAGCCAATTTTTTTTGAGATTTCTGGAATAGCTTCATAGTAAAAGTTGTTCAGTATGACCTACCAAATTAACCCGTTCAAGGTTTTCAGTGGCTCATGTAACACCCTGTATAGGATATCATCACATAAGATAAATACATACTCATAATTAATTTCAATGACATTTCATATCACATATCACATTTGCAAGGCTTTGACGTTTTCTCTTTAGAAACATATTTTCTTTAACCAAAACGATTTGTATAAGGCTCACAAGTGTAAATAAAAAAAATTGGTCATTCTACGTAGGTTGCCCTAAAAGTTTCGGGAATCGGAAAAAATACGCATTTTAATGAAATAAAAGTACTTTTATTGTTTTTCAAAGTATTCTCCTTTGTGTTTAATACACTTTTTCATTCTCTGAAACCAGTTTTTAAAACAGTTATTGAAGTCTGAAGTGGGGGTTGACAAAATGGCCATTTTATAAGCGTCGACTGCTTCTTCCGCGGTCTGAAAACGCTGACCACGCAACCGATTCTTTATTTTCGGGAAAGTAAAAAAATCGTTGGGACTTAGGTCGGGGCTGTACGGAGGATGGTCCAGTAATTCGACGTTTTCGCCCTTCAGATAGTCGTCTGTTTTCTGAGCGGTGTGAGGGCTGGCATTATCATGGTGTAGTATAATACGGCGGTTAGGGTTAGTTTTTCGCAGTTCAGCAAAAACAATCGGTAAACAAACGCCTATATACCAATCGGCATTGACAGTTCTTCGATCTTCAAGAGCGATAGTCGCCACGTGACCCGATTTGGAGACAAACGTGGCTACCATTTTTTTGATCGTGCTGCGAGAACGAACAACTTTTGTCGGCTTCGGTTCGTCTTCGTAAACCCAAACTCGAGATTGGTTTTTCGATTCAGGCTCATATGCGTAAATCCATGATTCGTCACCTGACACAATACTAAAAACGGCATATGAGCTTCCTCCATTAAATCTTTTTAAAGTTTTGCGGCACCAATTGACACGTACCGTTTTCTGGTCGTCAGATAACAAGTGAGGAATCCACCGGGAAAATAACTTCCGCACGCCCAACTCTTGTTGTAAAATAATAACTTGTACCGAACTCATTCCAATGCCTAAAGTCTCCTGAATCTTCCGATATGTAACATGCCTATCTTCCTTTATCAGTTGGCGAACAACATCGATGTTTTGATCGGTAACGGCCGTTTTCAGTCGACCCTCACGTACGTCATCCGCAAGAGACACACGGCCACGTTGGAATTCCAAATACCACCTGTATATGGTCGTCTTTGAAGGTGCTTCACTACTAAAAGCAATAGTTAATCGGTCTCCGCATTGTTGTTGTGTTAATCCACTTTTAAAGTCATAATAAATCATTGCTCTAAAACTTTCGCGGGACAGCTCCATTTTCACCAGCGACTCAACGACTTTAAAAAACAATTGAAAATCGGACATTGTTTTTTTTTTCTAAGTGGCCAGTGTTTTCGAATAATGAGACTATGCTTGTAAGAAAGAGGTATAACACATGTCAAATATACGTTCCTAAGTATTAAATTCCCGAAATTTTCAGGGCATCCTACGTATTTTACTGGTGAAAGTAACTTTCGGAATGTCAATCATTAATCAATTTGACAACGAATCTGTAAAACACCTAAAAAAATTATCATAACTAAATAAGGAAGTCTCTGCTGTATGGAACAGCGTTATATTTTCAAATTCGTTATATTTATAGTTATTACGTCTCACGAAAGTTTAAATTCAAAATTTTCTCATTTAATAAGTAAATAATTATACAATTAAAGACTTTTTTGAATTTGTTATTATTGTGTAAACATTCAATGTATATTGACCTACTTCCCGTACAAAGTACGTTAGTTCCAAGTAGTAGCGGTTGAAATTTACGGCGCCATCTCCGTTGGATTTTTCCGCAATTCTTGTATTGTTCTTCCGCCCGTAGAATAACAGAGCAGCTTCAAAACGAAATTTATACTGTAAAGGAGTAATCCAGCGAAGACTCCGCTGTATTTTACTATAAAATGTGCCGTTGGCGTGTTCGAATTTAGAAATATCTATTTGATTAAGGTCATGCGGGACAAATGCAACTGTGAGGCAAATTCGACTAATTTAAATGTCTCTTAATTTATTTTTAGAGCTTTTGGAAAATAGAAGATTGTTTGAAGATTAAGATATTTGACAATTAGTTGCATTTATGTCACAGTTGCACTTGCTCCGCAAGACCTTATACTTTTTGTAACCGAGCGAGCGCAACATGCCTTGTGAAATGGCATTCAAATATTATTAGGTTATGAAATTGGGATTTTGTATAGAGATTTTTTTTTAATTTTGCCAGTAATATTGAACACTTTTAAAGCGTGATCTGTATACCTCTATTTCATAAAGGAAGGTTCATGCATTTATATCCGCCATATGGCAAGAGCTTTCATGGCTCATTATTGAATTTTACTTAAGAAAAAAAAAACATTTATTAGTGTGAAAAATCTTTGTTACACAGTGCACTGTCAAAAACCAAAAAAAACGAATTTACTCTTTAGATAACAAAACTAGGGACCAACTAAAGTGTATGAACTAAAGTGGATGTGTATATGACCAAAAACGTCAATTTCTTCTTTTTTATAGGTAATGCCCCAATATTAGCTTCTACAAGATAATATTTTCTTCGGTTACCGCGAGGATTACACATGAAATAAAACTATGAAAACGGATAAACTCGCGTATTTTACATAACTAATTTACAACGATTAGTATTAATTTAGTATGTACATCCACCCTTAAAATTTATTGTCTCTGGTTTAGTATATTTTTCTTTGGTGGGTAGTTTTGTACTTATCTTTCTTATTTTGATGGAGGTAGATCTATCTAATTTCCTCCATTGTCAGTCATCCGCAGATCACGAACCCTGCAGAGTGTTCGAAACGTCGGAATGATGTTAAAATTAATTAATATACGCGAGTTTATCCGTTTTCATAGTTTTATTTCTACAAGATGTTTCCTGTGTCACTAATAATCTCGCATACTCCGTATGGGTATATAAGTGATATCCAAATAAACATATTTTAACCCACTTTTTACTGCAAGAGGTAGATTGCAATTGAGTCGAGCTCATGTATCAATAACAAATCAAATCGACATAAACACATTAAATACCGCTCCAGAACCTTTTACAGTAACTGGAAAACTAGGATAGATCGGCGAAGTTGCTTTAAGGTTAATTTATTGTTAAAACTACTTCCAATTTCCATTTCGTTTAGTGTGGTTTCATTTGTATAAAAATATAGTTGCTATTTCTATACAGGATGCTGCCACAACACAACAACGTAGCCTATTAATACGTTTCTTAGGCAAAAAAAAAAGAAACAAGAAACAAAAATGAATATTTTTTTGTTTTAAACATTTGTTTTAAGTACATAATAAATGGTCTGTCCTGAGTAAACCGGCTATTTAAATGAATTTTAACTTTTTTTCTCGAAAAAGTTAGTACCTATCCTAGTTAAGTATACCCGACACTACAGGATTTCAGCAAAATAAAAAAATCCCCACTTTACATGTTACCCAAAAAACTTAAAAAAAAATATTCTACCACTTTGACGGCTTGATTAAATATGTATAAAAAGTGTTGTAGTTGTTAAATATGTGTATTTGGTACAGGTAGGTAACATACATACCTGTACCAAATCTCAAATTCTAGTACTAACGGCCAGTCTAATTTTCTAGTACTAACGGCCACTGAAATATGCTGGGGACGGAAAGACATGGTAAAACTATAAGGGTTCTTAACTTCCTATAGCGGTGGTGGCTCAAAGGTTTAGATGTTTGACTTTCAATCCGGAGGTCGTGGGTTCAAATCCTGGCTCGTACCATAAGTTTTTCGGAAACTTATGTACGGAATATCAGATGATATTTACTATTAGCTTTCGGTGAAGGAAAACATCGTGAGGAAACCTGCATACATCCGCGAAGAAATTCAAAGGTGTATGTGAAGTTCCCAACCCGCTTAGGGCCAGCGTGGGGACTATAGCCTAATTCCTCTCATATATGAGAGGAGGCCTGTGCCCAGCAGTGGGACATTATATGGGCTATAATATTAACTTCCTATAGTATACAGGGTGTTTGTTATGTCGTTAGCCAAATTTGGATATGTCATTCGCGATCACCAGTACACAACATTTTTGAAAAAAAAGTGACACTTTTTTTTTTGTTTTTTTTTCCCGTTTTCTATCCGGCAAAAACATAATTTGTGGTCACTAGGCAAGTTTGTTTCAATCCGTGCGATTCGATGGCAGACAAAAGGGTAGCAGGTTTGAGTAGTCAAGTCTTAGCCAATCAGGAGTTCATCACAAGCACCGATCAGCCGACGTCACTCACCCCACCATCGGCACTAAACAATGAATAAAATGTCCTAACTACATGCACACACGATTGTTATTTGATTAAAACTGCCCAAGCGCATACCTACCTGTACCTGCTCGTCGTCATCAACAATTCAATTTGCTTAGAGAGTGCATTAGAATCGATATCTGAGGTAAACCAGTACGCGTTTGTATGACGGAACATTTAAGTTACTCCGTTCTTGAGGTCAAATTATGCTGGCTCGGCTGATCGCAAGATGCCATGTGCCATTTGTACAGCACTCTGTAAACAAAGAAGGAGTGCGCTTGCGTGCACGCGGTCGAGTCAAACTACCCTCAGATCGGCGCGCAACTCAAAATACCCTCATTATTAGTACTGTATGCGATAGACTGATAATGCTGTCTCGTTGGATTTACCTGCAAGTTAAGCTCCACCTCCATTCCCCACCACGCGTAGGAAACTTGTTACCTACGTACGTTATAACGCATTGAATTAGTTACCTTATGCGGGTTAATTAAAGTTACAAACTCAAACACCCAATTTGATTTGGCAGTTATGAGATGGTGGGTGGGGCAGTACGCAAAGTAAGCAAGTGATCATAGTGACCAAACATTCGTTAGATAATGGGATTTAAAAAAAAATCTATAACAAAAAGGATAATGAAAAATGGATTATTTTTGTTTTACCAAATATTTTTTTACGCCTTTACCCAACACATATTGCAATATGGCTAATGATATAAAAAACACCCTGTACAATATTCCGTCAATATTATTCTATAGTTTACTACAGCCTAAAAAGCGACAATACAGCCCGTTAACATGTCAAGTGACGTCACAGCCTGCAACAGATTTTCCTATCGGAATTTAACACGCTTTGTGTTTGTGCTTTTTTTATTTGTTTGTTTGTTTGACATATCTACAAAAAATTGTTCTAATATTTTTTGTTACGTAGGTGTTTTGATTGGACTATTTAATATTATACAGCCTAGAATAGTACATTACGAAACAAGTGCGAAAAACAAGACCGATAGGGAGTTTAAAAAACTCCCTATCGGTCGTGTTTTAAAACATCGCCACTCGTTTCGAATTTCATTTTTTCACGTGTATCGTACGACTTTTTTAGTACAGATGGCCCTACGAAGTTTTGGTTCTGACGTAAAATGAGCCACTTCTCGCACTAGTGCCTAAAAAAGACACCATCTGTACTAAAAATATTTTTAATAACGTCATACGAGACACGTGCAAAAAGGAAATTTCATGTTTTTTGCACTTAAATATGTCGTAATGTACTATATTATATTTAAAGTCACATTCACTACCGTTGTCCAAATAGCCAGCCCTCCAGGACATTTGGGAAACACTGATTATTTTATCACTTTTCTTAGTGCTGTTGGTTACCGCATTAATTTTACCCATAATCAATTACGGTGGTGTGTGTTATCCGGACTTAAACGGTGAACTGCTTGATAAATTGGATCGCCTTCTTAACAACTGTATTCGTTTCATCTTCTGTCTCCGTAAATTTGATCATGTATCCTCTTTCCGCTCTCAGCTTGGCTGGCTTCCTATCCGTCAGCGACGTAATATTCGCATGCTTTGCACTCTCTTTTCCATTCTTTATGACCCACATTCCCCCGAATACCTCAAGTCTCTCTTTAAATTCTATGGCGTGTCTCGTGACCGTCAACTCCGTTCTTCTGGCAATTTGTCTCTTTCCATCCCTCTCCACCATACTGGTTTTATGTCTAACTCCTTCTCTGTCCTGGCCGCTCGCCTCTGGAACACTCTTCCACTTGATATTAAAAATTCCAACAGCAAACTAGCTTTTAAACATTCTGTCCGTGCTTTCTTTGCTAGCAGATTAAACGATTAAGCAATTAGGCTCAAATTATCACACATTTCGTCTTTATTTATTTATATATATATATACATTTATATTATGTATTAATTTATATATATTATCTATTATATTATGTATTGCATGCATATATTATTTTAGTAAGTATATTTGCCTCGTAGGCGTAGGGTAGTTTCATTGATAGTAAGTAGTAAGTAATCTTGTATAGCACCGCCCACAACTTCTCTGCTTTGCCTTAAGGTTGACTGGTGGAGAATGCCTTTTGGCATTAAGTTCGCCTTTTGTACATTAAGGTTTTCTTTTGTGCAATAAAGATTAAATAAATAAATAAATAATGATAGTAAAATACATAATCCCTGAAACGGATCTTCACTATTTTTTGAAATTACTCTGTTCAACAAGATTTATTTACCAAGAAAATACATAATTCAAATACAATTCTAAGAGAAATAAGTTTGGCTTTACGGATGTATATTCTTATCCTGATGACTGGTGAAGCTTAAATATCAATCTTATCAATCCAATTAGGTATTGCATAAATATGCATAACTCAAGCCTTATTGAGCTTGCCGTAGGATTGTAGACTTGTACCATTCATACCACACATCACATCATCAGCCTATATTAGTCCACTGCTGACACGACAACGGCCTCTCCTTAGCCTATAGATTCGTATGGACGCATAGCATTAGGAGCCCATAATCGCCACGCTGGGCAAGCGGGTTCGCGATCGCAGTACTGTGTTCACTATGATTCATGAATTTCATGATGCTGCTGCCCATCATCAATCTTCGATAAATAAATGATCAGTAACACTTAGCCAACTCTTGCGATACCCATGGGAAGAGTTGGGGTTGTAACAAATGTATTTTACTGCCGTCACCACACGAAAATGGGCCAACACTCGAATCGCAAGTTATCCCATTACACTCATTTATTTTGAGAGCCTTAGCAAGAGTCTGGATAAACGCTTGGATGTCCATATGAGCTATTATTAAGCATCACTGGAAGCAGATTCCCATCTAACCTCAAAACGTGGCCTAATACATTGATCAAGATAAATGCCAACGCATCAACGGTTCAGCTCTATTAATTTTGGAGCATTTTGCTCTCGGTCGTACGTGTAATGCCGACTGGCGATACGACGCGTTTTCCGATATTGATGAGTTGAGCCAAAGTCCGGACCACCGCGCTATGAATCACTGGCATTACCTGGTTCCTTTACCACCTTCCCCTTTTCAACCACAAAACGCTTTGCCACACTTTCAATGCTCCTCCGAGGGAGCAGTACCATCGTGATACTAATTGTAGAACAGCAGTGGACTTCGAATATAGAGAAGTAGTACAAAACTGTCGACGCGATAACGCTATTGGGTCAGAGCAACGAGCGGAAACCGAATGCACAAGTGATATATTCCGTAGATATAGTTCTGTTTAAGTTTAATGTATCCTTGTTGACAAAGGGATTTTGCATGAAATATCGAGCAACGAACATTCTAGATTGTAGCTTCAACTGATATCAGTCTGAGTTCAAGAACAATACTAACGCGCTAACACTCGGTTTAGCTAAACATTAGCAAAACTAAGTTTACGATGATGCACCCAGCAATAGCCGGGTGTAATTCTATCGACGCGCCAACTGCATAATGCATGCCTGCACTTACACTGTGCTCCTCTCACGGTGGAGTTTGAGCATCATTCAACCGTGTCGATATAAAGCAACATTTTCCCCTAACGCAATATGCATTGCTCGCTCTTAATGAATCACACTCGTGTAGTGCTGAAGCTGACACTCGATGGATTTCACGTTCGGCCGGGTGTTCGGTTATTTGAAGATGGCTGAGTGTGGGTTGGAGAAGCGCTCGTTTCTAAAGCAATAACTCGAGTGTACTGACGAACGCGTTTCGAGTGTCGGCCTCTTAACTAAGATGGAGATCGTTGTGAATGCTCCTTTGTAGTCCAAGCGTGGCGTGCGTTCAGTTTGTTTCTTGAGGCGTGGCGTGTCCCGACGAGACGTGAAATGGCAAGTCCTAGGAACTCGTAACTGTATTGAAGGATAAGTCTATTGTTTAACTGTTACATGCCTGAAATTGTCTGGCTCGATGTTGTGTACGGCCTATAGGGATATTTCGTTTCTACCATTAGCCAGCATATTGTGGGTGTGGATTTCCTTTACCTGTAATAAATAGTCATGATATGCGTAATCGTTACATACTGTTGATATTTCGTACTCATTCTCATTACTAACTAATCGTACTTATACTTACAAAAGTGTATACTATGCATGGACGCACATAATTAAACACAAGGTAAATTACGATCTTTTTTATTATACTACACTGGTTCGCAAAAGATAAACCTCTGTAATAAGAAGAACCAGCAAGAAACTCAGACGGTTTTAAGTTTTCCAAACTTTAAATAATCACACTTAAAACAAGATTATTTACAATACTTTAAACTACATTGACTGACTAATTAACTACATTAAAAACGACTGGAGAGTTCTAAGCTTGCGTCCATGCATCATTTACTCAACCCTGGAATGCACTTGATCAAAGTCTCCAGAAATAATGCTTTATTCCAAGTCTGAATCAGGAATGAATCCCTGAACACTGCGCTAGTGACCTTTTATTCCGTCCGCTCACAAACTACCTGCTTCGTAGGCGGGTAGATCCCAACATGACGTTTAATGTCTACCTGCATGGACCAAGCAAAGAACATCTCAAGCAAAACATTACTTATCGTTTTCTAGATTTTATAACTCTTAACAAATTAAATGTAAACGTTGCAAATAAGACTATTCTCATTGTAAATAAGACTATTCTGACGTTCGACAACTCGACATGTCGTACACGTTTGCGCCAACTGAAGCATGTCTCCAACCAATAGTAGAGGAACACAATCAGTGAACACTGATGACACTCTATAAATAGGTCATTATATTTCACAACTTCATTCTTTGCGATTTAAGGTTTACATATTGTAGTAGCGCCCCACGCATCAGCCTTGCACGGTGTTTAAAGGTTTTTTTTTTTTTATGTTAGCAACACTAAAAACATTCCCACTATCTTTCACCCCCTCTATCGGGGTTCCATAGTCGGCTCACTGACTGCCTCGTTCGAATCATTCAACGTTTCCGTGCTCAAGCCTTCGCACGTCAAGCAACACGCCGAATTTTCTTCAACGCCGAGTTATCTTCAACGCCGAGTGATCTTCAACGCCGAGTTTTTACAACGCAGAGTTTCTGCAACGCTGATACGTTACTGCTAACAGGGCAGATACTGTCATGCTTAAAGTCTCCAACGTCGAGTTTTCTGCAACGCAGAATATTTACAATGCTGATACGTTACTGCTAACAGGGCAGATACTGTCATGCTTAAAGTCTTCAACGTCGAGTTTTCTGCAACGCAGAATATTTACAATGCTGATACGTTACTGCTAACAGGGCAGATACTGTCATGCTTAAAGTCTTCAACGTCGAGTTTTCTGAAACGCAGAATACTTACAATGCTGATACGTTACTGCTAACAGGGCAGATACTGTCATGCTTAAAGTCTTCAACGTCGAGTTTTCTGCAACGCAGAATATTTACAATGCTGATACGTTACTGCTAACAGGGCAGATACTGTCATGCTTAAAGTCTTCAACGTCGAGTTTTCTGCAACGCAGAATATTTACAACGCTGATACGTTACTGCTAACAGGGCAGATACTGTCATGCTTAATGGGTAACAAGTAGCCCAAAGGTACTGTTACGCCAAGCTAGCTAACAATAGCTAACGCCGAATATATGCAACGCCGAGTTTTCTTCAACGCCGAGTTTTCTTCAACGTCGAGTTTTCTTCAACGTCGAGTTTCTGCAACGCCGAGTTTCTGCAACGCAGAATATTTACAACGCTGATACGTTACTGCTAACAGGGCAGATACTGTCATGCATAAAGGGTAACAAGTAGCCCAAAGGTACTGTTACGCCAAGCTAGCTAACAATAGCTAACGCCGAATATATGCAACGCCACCGAGTTTTCTTCAACGTCGAGTTTCTAACAACGTCGACGCCAAGCTAGCTAACAATAGCTGATGCTGAATTTCTACAACGCAAGGCCGAGTTTCTGCAACGCAGAGTTTTCTGCAACGCTGATACGTTACTGCCAAACCGGGCAGATACTGTCATGCTACTCATGTTTTAAGACTAAACCAGTAACCATACAAAGGTACTGTTACACCAAGCTAGCTAACAATAGCTGACGCTGAATTTCTACAACGCAGTTTTCTACAACGCAAGGCCCAGTTTCGGCAACGCAGAGTTTCTGCAACACTGATGCGTTACTGCCAAATCGGGCAGATACTGTCCGAATATGTAGCTACCGCTGAATTTCAGCAAGGTCCAGTTTCTACAACGCTGATGAAATGAAATGAAAAATGTCTATTTGATGCTAAAAATAGAAACAAAAGGAAAACTTAATCGTATGCGTAGTGCCAAATGGGGCTGTTACTGTCACGTTTAAAGGGTAACCATACAAAGGTACTGTTACGCCAAACTAGCTAACAATTTAGCTATGTACGCCTGTATCTCCAATTTTGGGATCATCACACGAGCACCATCAGCACAGCCCAGCCCAGATTCTGTACGCACGACATCTTTTCAACCTGACACGTCAACCGGTCATCGGCACCAGAATGTACCCACTGAATGCACACTGTTCTCGCTCGAGGAAATAAAATTGGACGAGGAAATCGTCAATTGACTGGACAAACTAGCTGAAGAAGGTCATATATGGCCAATTGCCACCTTCTAGTCATACCCCTTCTAAAACCTATAAGCGACGCATGTCGTATTCTATGCGATTCTCATTTTACACAGACAAAAACGAGAAGGAATTTTGGCATTTCTGCAATAAATGCAAATTTAAAGGATAAGTTACTGTAAATAATGCAGAGCGAGACTAATAAGCTAAAGCGTAGACCGTTAATACATTTAAAAGAAAGATACACATTAACTGTATAATTTATTTAATAAAGAAAATTTCATCATGAAGAATAGACACCGCCGTCAGAGAGGTCATGTAAACTACAACACTCTGCATCGGAACACGACATATCCCTCGCCGAATGCCGGGCGCCATCGTGCCGCAGCGCTGCCCGCGCCGGCGCCGTCGCCCGCCGCCAGCTACAGCGCCTGCTACCGCAGGGGCCGCGAGCGCGTGCGCACGCCTCGCATATACGAGCAGAAACAATAACACACGAGGTACAATACACTGGACGTCTGCTGCACTCCTCTCGCTCCTGGTCAGAAATCAGGGTCCTGGTCAACTAGTGATCCCGTTATTTTATCATGGAGGGTCAAGAGATATCTATTTTATCATTATCACCTCCTATTTCTACCTAATAATCTAAATATGAACAAGAAAAACTTGATTACAAAATGTCTATTAATAAACTGTTAACAATTTCATTGCGGACGAGTGCTACGAGCTACGCTCATAGCCGATCCCGTGATTTTTTCCGCTTTTTAGCAAAAATTGACCTCCCACAGAGAACTCCCCTCGAGAGTTCCCCGCGCTCAAAGTGTTAAATCAACGCCATCACACCAACAAATTCCTTGCTGGATCTTCTGTTACACGTATTTAATACTTACTAAAATATGCTAACAGATGACGTGACATTGTACCCTTACTGTTAATAATATTGATATATTAAATTTAAAATGTATGAATACATTTGTAAAAACCACCACATTTTCAAATGGAAGATTACCACACAGCTTCAAAATTAATAAAAAATAATTGTTACATGTGTCTCCAATAGACTTTTAAGATGCGTATTATTTAATACCCATTTACGAACCACACGGAAAATATTATCTCCAATTTATGTTGGATATTTTATATGAATTTAATTGTTTAGCGATGGTTTAATCATGATCACCGTACATATTTACAAGGATTCTAAAACTAGTTTATGAATACCTTGGATGCAAAGAGTTATTTATATCTTGTTATTTATATTCAATTCGAAACATATTATATGCAATTAAGACTACCGTCCCGTCGTCAGAAGTTAATAAAGTATAAATTACGGAATATCGCAAAATTAATTAGTCATCGTACCTCTGCAAATGTGGTGGACATAACTAAAATTTAATCCCTTCAGGTTAAAATCAGATTCAAGCAATAATAATTATTTTCTAATGCTTCCACTACTGGCTGGGGAGCTTTCAACGTTGGTAAAGAAGCACACTGTTATTGGAAAGATACGGAACTAAGATGTCACATTAATAATTTGAAATTAAAAGTAGCGTTTTTGGCTTAAAAATGTTTTTGCCCACAATATATACAATTGTGAAATTATGTTTTTTGCTTCATACATAAACACTAAGAAAAATATACACGCTGATCAATTATCTCGTAGATAATTAAGCGACTGGATGGGAGTTAGGAAATTATGCCTATAAACAAATAAAACAAATACTTGTTGAACCGGAAGTAGATTTATTTGCAAGCCGATTAAAAACAATATTGCCTCAAATACGCTTTTACAATAAAAATATAATAATAAAGTAACGCTTTTTCCAGCAGAAACTTAAAACTTTTTATGCATTTCCTTCATTCGCTTTAATTAACAGACTTCATTTTAAAAATGCATTGGCCAACACAACCCTGGCTTCCATTCTTTGAAAAGTTATTGGTTTCAGAATCCATACAACTCCATCCAAATATTTGATTCAAATATGGAACTATTAATAATTATAGATATGCGCTGTCATTATTGGAAAAAACACATTCTAGCGAGATGCTAAATTTTTTGACACGTAAATGGCCTATGAAGATCTAGAAACACTTATTTTATTGGCCCTGGCTACCGCACACTGCGTACAAATCTTTATATTGATACGAACACAAAATATTGACACACACACAGAAGTACAACTACTTCCGAAATTTATAATAAAAATTCTCGGCGGAATTGTACACAACCGATATTAACTTCCATTTTTTGACGAGAAACCAGAACTTTGTCATCTCAATGTATACAGACGTACTAAAATAATAACTCATTCACTTTGCGGTTTCAACATAGACACTTTATTTATCAGTTACAAAAAAAAAAAAAAACATATGCCAAAGACTCATCGCAAATATTGACTCGCTGGATTTCACAATAGTGGTATCAACACATATTATGTTCACTGCACAGTATAGCACTAGGCATTCTGCCACTTCTATGTTGGTATAGCCAACAAGTTCGTTGTCAGTGTAGACATCATACGCAAAATTGCCAGTTGAAGCCATTTTTTCTTTTATTTTTGCCTAGTTTCATAATAATGAAATTGTAGATGATTGCTATCAATTTACTAAGAT
The DNA here is from genome assembly GCA_025490895.1 of Thaumatotibia leucotreta. NCBI lineage: Eukaryota > Metazoa > Arthropoda > Insecta > Lepidoptera > Tortricidae > Thaumatotibia > Thaumatotibia leucotreta. The sequence goes on along the minus strand of JALPQI010008081.1, from coordinate 25,682 downwards.
ATTAGTCGTCATCGTCAAAAAACCTGTAAAATAAAAATAATTCATAAATTTTATAATAACCATGATTAGCATAATGTTAAATACCTAAATCAAAATAAGAATTAAAACTCTTTAGTTTATTTTAAACTCACCTAATAAAAGATTTGCTGTTCTGAGAGTAACTTTACTGTTTATTTTACGTTTCGTCTCTGCGTTTGAGATTTATTTCACATTTGTGCTCTGAACATCCTACAATATGTAAACCTTAAATCGCAAAGAATGAAGTTGTGAAATATAATTGATGATCAAACGAACTTACCAAGTGAAGTTCGATCACAATTATGTGAGCAACTTCATTCGACGCGATTTATAACAACCCACCCTCAATATTAAAGGACAGTTTTGTCTAACGTCACCCTACCCACTTATAACAAAAAGTGAAATAAATTCTCAACATTAATACTGTAAACAAAATGATTCGAACGAGGCAGTCAGTGAGCCGACTATGGAACCCCGATAGAGGGGGTGAAAGATAGTGGGAATGTTTTTAGTGTTGCTAACATAAAAAAAAAAAAAAAAAAAAAAAACCTTTAAACACCGTGCAAGGCTGATGCGTGGGGCGCTACTACAATATGTAAACCTTAAATCGCATCGAATGAAGTTGCTCACGTAATTGTGATCGAACTTCACTTGGTAAGTTCGTTTGATCATCAATTTTATAATGGAATCATGTATAAGTGTTTATTACGAAGACACAAAAGTGGTTAAGATAGTTTTTTTTTTGTACCCCTTTTTATGTTTAAGTCCTCGCTTAGGTGGGCATTTTCACTTCTAGGGACACCCAATTAGCTTAACTCACAAAAAAGTTAACTTCGATGTCAGCTTTGTAACGACAATTAAGCATAAAATATTTACGTAAATCCACTTTATTCGTGTTTTTATATTACATATACGCGTATTCTTTCTGGATTAAATGATAAAAAAATATTTTTGTTAATATTTAATGCTTAATTGTCGTTACAAAGCTGACATCGAAGTTAACTTTTTTGTGAGAGTTACGGCCTGTTTCACAATCTCCAATTAAAGCTATCTGTCAGATAAAAAATTACACTATCTCTTTCTTTCATCTCTTTCTTTCAAGAATAAAGAGAGCGTGTTATTTTTATCTGACAGATAGCTTTAATTGGAGATTGTGAAACAGGCCCTTAAGCTAATTGGGTGTCCCTAGAAGTGAAAATGCCCAGGTACCCCTGTAAACTAACACAAACCCCCTTAGCTACCACGGTCTACTAATTTGATTCAATTTACGACCTAAACCATACGAGTTCCATAGAATAACTGTCAAAAGTAGACAATCCGATCCTAAGCTGAATTGTATATAAAATGTCATGGTAGCTCCCCGGGATCTAAATTGATGCTACGACTACTAAAGCCTTTGAAGGCTTCCGACTTACCTACTCAATTGCTTTTGGTAACTGTGGTTACCAGCTGTCACTCTTATTTTACATGGGAATAAGCTCAACCAAAATTTCAAAACAAATGATTGGTTGAATAATGTATAAAATAAAAAATATGCGATGCTAAAAAATTTACCCTCGTACAACTTTGTTGGAAATATAATTTTACTACATAATTTCTGAAGTTCTGAACTTACGTTACAATTTCATTGCTGAATGTTAATCAAATAAAAATATCACAGTACTGAGCAAACACAGGCCTCCAGCCTAAATACACAGATTTGCCCGAATCCGGTATGATTACGACTGATTCTAAATGATCGTTGTTAATTTAGGTTTTTGGGTATAATACTTTGATAACACAAACCCTTACCATCATCAGTTTGACGATACGAAAAATCTAATAGTACATTGATGCATACAATGTTTTTCAACACACTTGCCGACAAAAAAAAAGTTTTAAGACAAAAAAATATTAAATGACGTACTGACATTTCTATTGCTCCCTAAGGAATTTCACTTATCTATTACTCCCGCTATACATGCAAACAATGGCGCGCTTAGACAGCAAGTGTGATGAAATAGTACATTTCGATACAAGTGCCCGAGTGAAACTTGGGCGACAATCAATCGGAGCTTCAAATAAATTTTTACACGCGTATCGAACGACTTTTTTCATAACAAGTGCCTTAAAAAGAAGCGAGCGCTAATTTTACTTTTCCGCACTAGTTAGGAAAAATCCTTTTTTCTCGTCGTTTGTACAAAAAATTATAATCACATACCTACATTTACATCGAGTTCGCTACTTAATTATGATGAACTCATTATACAACGCTGTAGGCAAAGAATTATAATGAATTTGACCAATTGCGTGCCAGCAAAGACACCAACTTGCTACACTACTGCGATCGCCCATCGTGGCAAGCGGGTTGGCAATCGCTGTGTGTATAATGACGGCGCAATCTATCATCAATCTTCAATAGATAAATTGTAAATGTTAGTTCAATTCCTTAGTCAACTCATATGGCAGCCACGGGAAAATTTCGGGTTGTGACAAATGTGTACTTACGGCTCACCACGCGGCAGACCACCGCCTTCCTATTTGTATAAATTAAAAAGAATCGGGTACTTGCTGTAAGGCGGCGAGTTGCTGTTAAACCGCAAGACCTGCTAACACATCACTGTAGGTACAAAACATATTCTGGTCTAAAACTGAATTATAGATGAAATCACAGATGTCATATATACCATAGATCAAGCAAACGTATCTACTTAGCGTGTCAAATGAACTCAGTAAAATCTACTGAGTTGTCCGTCTTTAATCGCAGCTTGCAGCTTTCGGGCGTCAAATTTTGTAAGTTGAAGTGAACAAAAACATTAATAATGCCTCCTTAAGTAATATTAATTGCAACAACACAAAAAAATATGAATACTCAAGGGCCTGAGACATATTTAAAATCATAGGAAGGTAACAACTTCAGTACAAAATCTGACACGCTCGGCCGCCATACAAATGAATGAACTTGTTTCTTCTATCCAAATCTAATTCTGTGGATGAAATTATGGTATTGGCCCAGGGACCGCAACCGGTATTTTACAAAAACCTCGAAATAACCCAATATTTTAAAATGTTTTATACTCTTTATTTACTATTCAATATTTTATGTAATTTTCAATATCATATTTTTAAATGACTCCCATTAACTTAGAATTTATATACCGAAGAACTAAAAAAGAACCGTTCTTTTGTGAAGACTGTGAAGACTAAAAACAGTATTTTGCTTACTACTCTAAAACATAATAAGAGATGGTTTGTAATAAAAGTCATATTGTATGTAGTATTTTTATAGAACAATGTTGTAACTGAGAACCCATGTTAAGGGTTTCGGACTAATGCCGTTTTGTGGGACCGGATTGTACAATGAAGTTTTTATTTATAATCAAGATGTTTCAGAGACCTACATGCTTATCTAAAATCATATGACTATTATAGAACTTGAATATACAGGTACTATCTAGTCGGGGATTCTAACTGAGCAATGTTCACTATGGAGACAACGAAGAAAAAAATCTCCTAATTATGAGTTAATTGACTCTTAAAGAACGGTTCTATTCATTTTCATCACACTTGCTGTCTAAGCCATTGCTTGCATGCGTAGCGGGAGTAATAGAAAACTGAAATTCCCTAGGGAGTAATAGAGATGTCAGTACGTCATAGAATAATATTTTTTGTCCGCAAGTGACTGAAAAACATTGTATGCATCATGGTCGGTAAGCGGAATACTAACTCGAGTCATTAAAAGCCCTCCGCCTTCGGCGTCGGGCTTCTAACACTCTCGTTAGTAATTCAGAACTTACCTACCTTGATGTACAATGTACTATTTCATGAATTGAGAAAAAATAGGGATAATTTAAGACAACAACAAAAAAAGGTAAGTATCTTAAAAAGTATACTCTTTAACACGTGACCGTGTTCACATCACAAATCATCAGTCTGTCTTTTGAACTAAATTAAACTTTGCAACAAATCATTAAATTGAATTGAATTTCAGTCCACTGCTGCACGTAGGCCTCTCGCACTAACTATGCGGGAACGTATCAGGAGGTAGTGCCCATAATCGCCACGCTGGGTAAGTTGGCGATCGCAGTATTGTGCCCATTATGATGACGCTGCTAAATTCTTGATCAATTTATGGTCAGTGTTACTTCAATCCCTTACTCGACTTTTCCGACACCCGCGGGCTAAGGTGGTGACAAAAATATTGTTACTGCCGTCACCACGCGGCGGTAAACAGTAATTCTAAATTATTTTTGAATTTAACTAGAAATCTACATACAAGCAATCATTTTCTAGGTTCTATCTTTTTATTGTCTGGACTGTCCATTCAGACTTAATACATTTTATTAGACGTGCCATTAAAAAAGCACTTACTTATTTAATGAAGGAATGACTAAGGCGAGAATTCATTAGAGTCACCTTTGTCAAAATGATTTGGCTTATTGGATCAACTTAGTTTAATTTGTCACAGTAGACCATTATTTTTCAGTACCAAAAACATTTTTTAAGGTAGGTAATATATACAATACAGACCAATACCTTTTTGGGAGCATAGTGTATAGATTGCATTGAGTGGTAGAGAGCGTGCACACCGTAGCAGAATGGTATCTTTCTCAAATCGGGATCAGAAAAGAACAATAGAGTTTTACAGAAAATATTGCGTGTTTAAAATTATTCTTGTATACAGTATGTAACAATTGTTCACACCGCCGTACCTATGGGTAAAGCGTCCCGAAACTAAACTATTTAATTTTTATATGTTTTTATTTGAATTACTGAGACAAAAATTCAATAAGGAAATATTGGGAAAATAATTAAATATAAATAAATAAATATCTTTGGGACATCTTACACAAATCAACCTTGTCCCACGGTAAGCTCAATTAAGGCTTGTGGTGTGGGTACCAGGCAACGATATATATAATAGATAGATACATATAGATACTTAGATATATACACAGCCACGACCAAGGAACAAACATTTGTGATAAATAAATGCACAAAGAATGCCCTCGCCGGGATTCGAACCCGGAACCTCCAGCTTCGTAGGCAGGGTCACTACCAACTAGGCTACAGAGGCTGAAAAATTATAAGTATGTAAAATATGTGTTCGTTATATTATTCAAAAATTGAAATATTAGTATTTGTTGCCCCTGATAATATGATCTTCTGTTTTAAATTATCACTATTTTTTCTCAAGTCGCGAAAACGAAAAGTATCGCAAAATGTATGCGACAAAAATTTTAACTTAGTATTGTAAAATCAGGTCCTGGAATACTGTGTCTTTGTTAGTCTCTGTGGAGACTGCGTCCGACAAGAACTTATTCAATTGGAAAATCGACCCACTTACCGCCATCTCGCAGTGTCTTGAGGAAGTCCGGATGGACTTGTACATGTCGCCTTATCTTCCTGTTCACTTTTCGTGACTTTGACAACTCCTGTTTTGTGGAATTCCGTGGTTTTTTTCCTTTGTGAGATCTCTCCATCGATTGTTTGTCTGTTTTTATACTTTTTATTAAGAGCATTAGATTTTAACAAATTTAATTTATGCTACGACCAAAGATGAAGTCAAGCTTTTAAGTTAAAGATGCTGAAATTTTCAATATTTTGTTTCCTCCACACTTTTGACCTGAATGTATTAGGTACTGTCTTATACTCAAAACTCATATATGACTATGATTTGCGTCTCAGACTAAAAACATCCTCGAAAGTAATGGGTTGTCTTATAAACAATCCAGTTATACATTAAGTATTCAATTTGACTTTTTCATCAACATCACATCTTATATCTCCTACGTACGTTATTTAAATATATAACTGGAAATCTCTCTCTAGGAAGTTACAGAAAAGTTCGGCACTAAGTGAAATGAGCCCTCACGGAGGCGTCGGTCATCGGCTGCTCGGTAAACCTAATACCCTGATAAATACTCTATTTAAATCATACTAATAATATAAATGATCATGTTAGCTTCAAATCTTATATTAGTTATTTACTATCGATTCTTCAACCTGTCAATAATTATTATTGCGAAAATTTAAGCAATGCAGTTTCCAAAATTACGAGCCGAAACCTCGAGCCAGCACTAGTTTATTAAGCCGCAATTTCAACGTGAAGTGTCGATGAACGAGTTCGCTTAAGCTGATGGTTGAAAGACATCCGAACTAAATAACTGGAAAACAAGGATCGCCTTAAATACAATCGGTTCATAAATATTATTAAACCGGAATCAGAAGGGGATTCGAAAGTACTGTTGACACAATAAAAAAATTAAAGAAAAAAAAAAACCTTTTTAGAGACAAGCTTTTATTATTTGTTTATAAAATGAACTAAAAAGTTAAAAATAAATTAACTCTAAAAAGAAATATAACACTTTGTAACTTGATTGTAACCTTTAACGACAAATAAACGTCTTCGTCTAGGACAAACAAAATAATTCCATATTGTACAAATTTATTTACTTTTAACACTAAAACTTTTCACCATACATAATTATTCAATCTCGTCCCCCCTATTTATCATAGTCCCCATTTATAAATGAAAGCGTGTTACATTGTGATAGCTTGAGGAAAAAGTTGTGTTGTATTAAATGTAACACGCTTTCATTTATAAATGGGGACTATGATAAATAGGGGGGACGAGATTGAATAATTATGTATGGTGAAAAGTTTTAGTGTTAAAAGTAAATAAATTTGTACAATATGGAATTATTTTGTTTGTCCTAGACGAAGACGTTTATTTGTCGTTAAAGGTTACAATCAAGTTACAAAGTGTTATATTTCTTTTTAGAGTTAATTTATTTTTAACTTTTTAGTTCATTTTATAAACAAATAATAAAAGCTTGTCTCTAAAAAGGTTTTTTTTTTCTTTAATTTTATTTTTAACTTTTTAGTACCTCTATTTTTAATTTGAGATTTACTACGACGTAGTTCGCAGCGCGTAGCAGCGTTATTCCGTTATGAAGTCCGTAGTTCGTTCACATGATATGTAATATGTACTGATTTAAATATCAATAATGTTGAAATTATGTAATCACTTGTAAGTTATTTGTAACGTTTCTCATTCTATCCATTTCTTTTAATGCATCAACATTACAAGGTTTCTTTGACGTCAACTTGGAGCAGTCAAGTTCTTCGATTTGAAGACCTGCTAAAGACCTAACTCGGCTTAAAGCTACATAAGCTTGACCAGCAGCGAACAATTTGGAGCCTAGATAAATAACAGCATGATCTACAGTACCTAGTTCCCTGCATTTTATGCACAGTTGAAGCCCAAGACAAGACAATTTTAATCACGGCACAGCTGAAAGAAGAATGCTCCCGTCTTCTTTCAGCTGTGCCGTGATTAAATTTAGCAGGAAATTGAACTGATTTAGGGTGTATTATGTGAATGCCATCGTTACCAAAGTCTACGCGAACCGATGGTACATCGCTATCGTATAGTTGAGCACGTCTGTAATACGGCCATATGATTTCAGTGATGTGACCTATTGCTCCATTCACAAGTCCCTTAGCAACGTCAACGTTAGACCTCAACATAATTTTAGCACCAACAAATATTTCTAGTTCTTTTTGAAGACCTCCTGTTTTGTTAATGTCCGTGTGTATTATTTTATTAATATCAATCTGATCATTCTTTTTTGATCCATCAATTAATTGATCTTGTGCTATTATTTTAAACATTTGTGTATTCTTCTTCCTAAAATGTTCGAGAACGGCTGAATTATGTTTATTGACCTGCTGATTCGTTGGGTAAATACGTAGAGCTTTTTCAATCGAGAACTCGTTAGCGGCAAGACATGTTTATACACCCTCATACCATTCAGCCCTCGGCACGTGATCACCTTGGCATTGGGTCATCCATCCAATCAATCATATATAATTAATATGGGCCGAAAGCAAGAGACTCGTCAAGACGAATCAAACGAGACCAAACTCGATGGGGTTGCGTCGTTTAATTACAGAGTTCCTATGGCCACCTTCCGGCTCCAACATCAGACCCTGGTTACCATTTAGTATCAAAGTACTCGTCAAGAATAATCCAATGAGCTCAAACTCGATAGGGTTGCATCGTTTAATTACGGAGTTCCTATGGCCACCTTCCGGCTCCAACATCAGACCCTGGTTACCATATAGTATCAATGTACTCGTCAAGACTAATCCAATGAGCTCAAACTCGATTGGGTTGCGTCGTTTAATTACGGAGTTCCTATGGCCACCTTCCGGCTCCATCATCAGACCCTGGTTACCATATAGTATCAAAGTACTCGTCAAGACTAATCCAATGAGCTTAAACTCGATAGGGTTGCATCGTTTAATTACGGAGTTCCTATGGCCACCTTCCGGCTCCAACATCAGACCCTGGTTACCATATAGTATCAAAGTACTCGTCAAGACTAATCCAATGAGCTCAAACTCGATAGGGTTGCGTCGTTCAATTACGGAGTTCCTATGGCCACCTTCCGGCTCCATCATCAGACCCTGGTTACCATATATTATCAAAGTACTCGTCAAGACTAATCCAATGAGCTTAAACTCGATAGGGTTGCATCGTTTAATTACGGAGTTCCTATGGCCACCTTCCGGCTCCAACATCAGACCCTGGTTACCATATAGTATCAAAGTACTCGTCAAGACTAATCCAATGAGCTCAAACTCGATAGGGTTGCGTCGTTCAATTACGGAGTTCCTATGGCCACCTTCCGGCTCCATCATCAGACCCTGGTTACCATATAGTATCAAAGTACTTGTCAAGACGAATCTAATGAGCTCAAACTCGATAGGGTTGCATCATTTAATTATGGAGTTCCTATGGCCACCTTCCGGCTCCATCATCAGACCCTGGTTACCATATAGTATCAAAGTACTCGTCAAGACGAATCCAATGAGCTTAAACTCGATAGGGTTGCATCGTTTAATTACGGAGTTCCTATGGCCACCTTCCGGCTCCAACATCAGACCCTGGTTACCATATAGTATCAAAGTACTCGTCAAGACTAATCCAATGAGCTTAAACTCGATAGGGTTGCATCGTTTAATTACGGAGTTCCTATGGCCACCTTCCGGCTCCAACATCAGACCCTGGTTACCATATAGTATCAAAGTACTCGTCAAGACTAATCCAATGAGCTCAAACTCGATAGGGTTGCGTCGTTCAATTACGGAGTTCCTATGGCCACCTTCCGGCTCCATCATCAGACCCTGGTTACCATATAGTATCAAAGTACTTGTCAAGACGAATCTAATGAGCTCAAACTCGATAGGGTTGCATCATTTAATTATGGAGTTCCTATGGCCACCTTCCGGCTCCATCATCAGACCCTGGTTACCATATAGTATCAAAGTACTCGTCAAGACTAATCCAATGAGCTCAGACTCGATAGGGTTGCATCGTTTAATTACGGATACGGAGTTCCTATGGCCACCTTCCGGCTCCATCATCAGACCCTGGTTACCATATAGTATCAAAGTACTCGTCAAGACTAATCCAATGAGCTCAGACTCGATAGGGTTGCATCGTTTAATTACGGATACGGAGTTCCTATGGCCACCTTTCGGCTCCATCATCAGACCCTGGTTACCATATAGTATCAAAGTACTTGTCAAGACGAATCTAATGAGTTCAAACTCGATGGGGTTGCATCATTTAATTATGGAGTTCCTATGGCCACCTTCCGGCTCCATCATCAGACCCTGGTTACCATATAGTATCAAAGTACTCGTCAAGACGAATCTATTGAGCTCAAACTCGATAGGGTTGCATCATTTAATTATGGAGTTCCTATGGCCACCTTCCGGCTCCATCATCAGACCCTGGTTACCATATAGTATCAAAGTACTCGTCAAGACGAATCTATTGAGCTCAAACTCGATAGGGTTGCATCATTTAATTACGGAGTTCCTATGGTCACCTTCCGGCTCCATCATCAGACCCTGGTTACGATATCGTATCAAAGTACTCGTCGGGACTAATCCAATGAGCCCAAACTCGATGGGGTTGCGTCGTTTAATTACGGAGTTCCTATGGCCACCTTCCGGCTCCATCATTAGACCCTGGTTACCATATAGTATCAAAGTACTTGTCAAGACGAATCTAATGAGCTCAAACTCGATAGGGTTGCATCATTTAATTACGGAGTTCCTATGGCCACCTTCCGGCTCCATCATTAGACCCTGGTTACCATATAGTATCAAAGTACTTGTCAAGACGAATCTAATGAGCTCAAACTCGATGGGGTTGCATCATTTAATTATGGAGTTCCTATGGCCACCTTCCGGCTCCATCATCAGACCCTGGTTACCATATAGTATCAAAGTACTCGTCAAGACGAATCTATTGAGCTCAAACTCGATAGGGTTGCATCATTTAATTATGGAGTTCCTATGGCCACCTTCCGGCTCCATCATCAGACCCTGGTTACCATATAGTATCAAAGTACTCGTCAAGACGAATCTATTGAGCTCAAACTCGATAGGGTTGCATCATTTAATTACGGAGTTCCTATGGTCACCTTCCGGCTCCATCATCAGACCCTGGTTACGATATCGTATCAAAGTACTCGTCGGGACTAATCCAATGAGCCCAAACTCGATGGGGTTGCGTCGTTTAATTACGGAGTTCCTATGGCCACCTTCCGGCTCCAACATCAGACCCTGGTTAACATATAGTATCAAAGTACTCGTCAAGACTAATCCAATGAGCCCAAACTCGATGGGGTTGCGTCGTTTAATTACGGAGTTCCTATGGCCACCTTCCGGCTCCATCATTAGACCCTGGTTACCATATAGTATCAAAGTACTTGTCAAGACGAATCTAATGAGCTCAAACTCGATAGGGTTGCATCATTTAATTACGGAGTTCCTATGGTCACCTTCCGGCTCCATCGTCAGACCCTGGTTACGATATCGTATCAAAGTACTCGTCGGGACTAATCCAATGAGCCCAAACTCGATGGGGTTGCGTCGTTTAATTACGGAGTTCCTATGGCCACCTTCCGGCTCCAACATCAGACCCTGGTTAACATATAGTATCAAAGTACTCGTCAAGACTAATCCAATGAGCCCAAACTCGATGGGGTTGCGTCGTTTAATTACGGAGTTCCTATGGCCACCTTCCGGCTCCATCATCAGACCCTGGTTACCATATAGTATCAAAGTACTCGTCAAGACGAATCTATTGAGCTCAAACTCGATAGGGTTGCATCATTTAATTACGGAGTTCCTATGGTCACCTTCCGGCTCCATCATCAGACCCTGGTTACGATATCGTATCAAAGTACTCGTCGGGACTAATCCAATGAGCCCAAACTCGATGGGGTTGCGTCGTTTAATTACGGAGTTCCTATGGCCACCTTCCGGCTCCAACATCAGACCCTGGTTAACATATAGTATCAAAGTACTCGTCAAGACTAATCCAATGAGCCCAAACTCGATGGGGTTGCGTCGTTTAATTACGGAGTTCCTATGGCCACCTTCCGGCTCCATCATTAGACCCTGGTTACCATATAGTATCAAAGTACTTGTCAAGACGAATCTAATGAGCTCAAACTCGATAGGGTTGCATCATTTAATTACGGAGTTCCTATGGTCACCTTCCGGCTCCATCATCAGACCCTGGTTACGATATCGTATCAAAGTACTCGTCGGGACTAATCCAATGAGCCCAAACTCGATGGGGTTGCGTCGTTTAATTACGGAGTTCCTATGGCCACCTTCCGGCTCCAACATCAGACCCTGGTTAACATATAGTATCAAAGTACTCGTCGGGACTAATCCAATGAGCCCAAACTCGATGGGGTTGCGTCGTTTAATTACGGAGTTCCTATGGCCACCTTCCGGCTCCATCATCAGACCCTGGTTACCATATAGTATCAAAGTACTCGTCAAGACTAATCCAATGAGCCCAAACTCGATGGGGTTGCGTCGTTTAATTACGGAGTTCCTATGGCCACCTTCCGGCTCCATCATCAGACCCTGGTTACCATATAGTATCAAAGTACTTGTCAAGACGAATCTAATGAGCTCAAACTCGATGGGGTTGCATCATTTAATTACGGAGTTCCTATGGCCACCTTCCAGCTCCATCATCAGATCAGCTCTATGTCACAATAACATTGCATTGTCATCCGATTTATACATGCATTCTAAATTTCAGCTCAATCGGAAATCGGGAAGTGGATGAAATTTAAGTTGCAAGATTTGATTACAGAACGACAGACAACGGGACAGGTGAAACTAAATAAAAGCTTGTAATGACACAACATTTACCAAGAAAAAAGTTGTTTATCGATGTAGTGAGTGATTAATTCATCTATTGTCTGTAAGTCTTTGTACTTAAACTATTAATATATTAATATAACTATGAATATATCCTAGATTGACTTATACACTGTTGTGTCAACAGTACTTTCGAATCCCATTCTAATCGCGGTTTGATAATACATGAGGAGATGGCTTAGAATTCATCTATTTTGATACATACGATTGTATCTTCGTATCGTCTGTTCAGTTGATATATTCAATATACTTACCCTATGCAGTAAAGGCGAAATTATTAAAATATCTCACACAACGAATACTGCAAATATGATTCACATGAAGACATGAACCATCCCATATTTTTGCGGGATTTTTTTTAAAGATATTATTTCTTACTGTATTTACATAGTGTTAATATCACTGATGGGTATGTTGATAAGTCCATTTAAGAATGACAAAACTTTCACGTCACTCATTTTATCTGCAGAAATATACAAATATTACAAAGACAAATTAAGAGTAAGAATCATCACGGCCAACAGTACAATCGTCAGAGATCGCACAACACATTCAAATATTACCATCGCAGAGTCAGAGCCTATTTCTTGATAGCGTATTACTATATTGTAATGATGTAATGATAATTGATTATTAGTCAGCCTCCGTAGCCTAGTTGGTAGTGACCCTGCCTACGAAGCTGGAGGTTCCGGGTTCGAATCCCGGCGAGGGCATTCTTTGTGTATTTATTTATCACAAATGTTTGTTCCTTGGTCATGGCTGTCTATGTATTTAAGTATCTATATGAATCTATCTATTATATATATCGTCGCCTGGTACCCACATTACAAGCCTTAATTGAGCTTACCGTGGGACTAGGTCGATTTGTGTAAGATGTCCCGAGATATTTATTTATTTATTTATTTATTAGTCGATACACTTCCCACCCTAGAATTGTAAATTGTAATTATATTGCAGTTTCCAACAGGGTTCACAAAGATCTACCCTATAAGTTTATTATATTTATAACTTGTGAAATTGCAATAAAGTATTTATTATCTTACAATCTGTAAGTGTTCTTTATTCTGAACTTAGATTAAAGCGTCAACCCCAAAACTGAGGGGTATTATGAAGTGCCATTAATACAGGCGGTATCAATAGCGTGAACTTGATTTACTGCCCAAATAGTTACATTAATCCGGCGCCAACTAATCAGGGAGCTAAATTACCTCGTTACGTACAGTCGGCTTCGGGTATCGCTGAGGTATCGGTCGTTGAAACGGAACATCATTTAGGACTCACAGGGGTAGTTAAGGATGTCATTGAATGACATTTGGTCTTTGAAATGTAGCATACTATTTTGAGTGCTTTGTGTCAGAATAATTAAATATCATGGGACAATCTTGCACAAATCGACCTAATCTCATGGCTTGTGTTGTAGGTACTAAGAGACGATAATTTATATATAAAAGATAGACACATACACGGTGTTCGTTTCGTTTTGCATTAAATTAGACAGGTTACTTGGGACAGTAATAGAAGTTGTCTGGTATATCGGCTTTCGGATTTTTTTTTTTGTTTTCATACATAATAAATGAAATTGTAAGTATGAGAGAACCTTGAGAATAAAAATAAAAGTTAATCTCAGGTGACTGACGGCACATGTCAAAATAAGTAAAATTAGAATGTAATAAAGGTTGCAAATGTTGCAATACACTTGTTCAGTCATTAAACTTATTTTTTTAATAACTCAATAACCATAAGAGTTAAAACACTAGTTTCTTAGAGAATTTAATTATATTTGACCTAAATAAGCTTCTATTAAAGTTATAGCATATGAAGAAAAACACCCTGTATAGATACTTAAATACATATAAAACAATCATGACCAAGTTACAAATATTTGTTATTAACACACAAATAAATCACACAGTAGATGGCACACTGCTTGCTGGACACTCGCGTGTGCACGCCACGCAAGCGGTGTGTCATCTTATATGACATTTACATACGCTACAACGCTCACGCCATGCACACGCGCACGCGCACATACTGTACATGCAGCCGGTGTGGTTTGGCCTTAAATTTATTTGAAAACATATATTCATCATCAGCCTATGATAGTCCACTGCTGGACGTAGGCCTCTCCTATTAACTATGCGTATAGACGCATTAGGAGGTAAATGCCCATAATTGCCACGCTGGGCAAGCGGATTGGCGATCGCAGTAATGTGTCCACTATGATGACGCTGCTGCCCATCATCAATGTTTTATCAAATAATGGTCAGTGACACTTCAATCCCTTAGTCGACTCTTACCGGGACTCTTAGGAGGAGTTGGGGTGGTGACAAAATGTATTCTTACTGCCGTCACCACACAGATTTTAACGGTGTTGAATAATCAACCGAATAAAGGATTTATCATGGTCGTCTTCTCGAAAATATTTCAACGTAGCATTTTCTCTTCGCATATTTTCCCTATTCTGAATTTAAAGCACTAACATTTTTTAATATATTTAGCTTATTTTCACAACTTCGTTCCATCTTTTTATGCTGATGGACAATGGTAGTTGGAGTTTTACTGGTTGCTTGCTTGTTTGCTGGGTGCAAATACCTATACGGATTGCTGAATTAAGAAAAACTTGTTACACGGAGCGTAAGGATATTTTTGCACCAAACTCAGAGAAATTACAACATCACCTTCACTTTACTAGAATTTAAGCTTGTAAACGCTTATAAAGATGGCATCTAATTGTTTGCACGTCGTATACCTACAGTGTGTAAATCTAATACGGGCGATAAATTAGTCCAGGCATGGGATTTATTAGTATAATCATGGATTACGAGTAACACTTCATTATGACCCCACAGAATTGATTGAAGATTTTCTGAGCAGCATGTAGGTACGAAAATTTGACAGTTACGTGTCCTATGAATTTATTATCGAATTAATCACTTACATGCTAGTTACACAATAAAAAGTAAAAATAATCCAATATTTTCTTCGGTTACCGAGATGATTACCTGCTCATGAAACTATGCGTGTGACATAAAACTGTGTAAAGTGTAAAGTGTTCGAAACGTCGGAATGAAGTTAAAGTTAATTAATATATGCGAGTTTATCCGTTTTCAGTTTTATTTCATAAAAATAATCCCGTACTTACATAACTAAAACTAAGCTTATGCTAACCAACGAACATTTGTTGATTGATATGGCAGTTATGTCATCTGCTTTTGAAATTAGCTGTCAACGAGCGTTTAACTTAAGTTTGTTGCTCTACATTGCGCGCCGAAATATTTTGTATGGATAATTTTATTGCTCTTATCTAAATATGTCAGAAACTAACCCCCGTTAAGAGCTTCGCCCGTACTTGACTTACACCCTGTATAGTACATTTAACCAATTCGAAGACCATGGCTACTCGGAAACTCCTTCAAAGTGACGCTGTAAATCAAATTGTAAGAAGTTTCTTACTACTTATCATTTTGAAAAGGTTCTAAACCGGGCTAGCGTTCCAATTGATGGAATGTACATACAGAGTGTTTTCTGAGTCGCTCATTAACTTATACACACCGTAGGTATATATCACACTGAGCAATTTTTAGTATCGCAGCAACCGCGAAAACGCGATAAAAATATCACTTTCCCATACAAAATGCCGAGATCACGTAACAAAGATGTACGAATAAGTTTTATTTCACGCTTTCGTGGTTGATCTCATATTAAAAGTTGCTCATCATCATCATCATCAGCATCATCATCATAGTCCACTGCTGGACGTAGACCTCTCCTATTAACTATGTGTATAGACGCATTAGGAGGTAAATGCCTATATTCACCACGCTGGGCAAGCGAATTGGCGATCGCAGTAATGTGTCCACTATGATGACGCTTCTGCCCATCATCAATATTGTAGAATGGTCAGTGACACTTCAATCCCTTAGTCGACTCTCACGACACCCGCAGGAGGAGTTGGGGTGGTGACAAATGTATTCTTACTGCCGTCACCCGCCAAAAAGTTGCTTGGTATCACATAAATACGATGTGTGATAGGTTATTATTATTAGTGACTCGGAGGACACCGTGTATATGTTAAAGCACAATAGACCTACGTGTAAGTTAATTAATAGGCATGATTCGAACATCGAGAGATATGTGAGCTGATCCCAATGCCCAGTTCACAAATAATTATCTGTCCCTGTCACTGCTATTGTCTATATATAATATGTAATATAAGATACAACACAATATATGTATATTTTATTTCTATTTTAAAATGACAAAAGCACTAGTAATTCTTACAATAATTTAACTTACAAACTAACAAATACTCGACGCACACCTTTTAGAGACAACTATTATTAATTGTTATTTTATTTTATATTATCATTATGTTTTAAAACAACGTAGTTTTTACACAAATCGACGTAGTCCCACGGTAAGCTCAATTAAGGCTCGTGTTGTGGGTACAAGGCGTCGTTGTGTACATATAGTAGATAGATACATAATATAGAATATAGATACTTAAATTCACTTAATCTAATGCAATGTAAATTAACATTTCTCAAACTTACTACGGAATGTTGATGTTACTTACGTTAAATTAAACCCGGAAATACTATGTATCCGGTGTCATGTGCTAAGATGATATGTAAAGAGATTTCATGGATTTATTTTACACCTAGGACTGCAAACAAACTGTCTTTTGTTTTGAAACGTCAAATTGTGACACTAGGTTTTGACATTCAGCCACAGAACAAAAAATAACCTTAGAACTAATGTTTATACCAACAGGTAAAAGGAGACCTCAAACAGATTTAAAAAAAAGTTAAGCGATAATGTTTTTTTTTTAATGTCATACGATACTGTACTATTAATTGGTATATTTACAAATTAAGTAGTATGGTTCGGTGAAATCAGTTCGTTTTATTTCATGGCAAGTTTGAGAAAAGCACTGTACCTACAAATCTCGGCGAGTAACAGGGTTACAGGCCGCGTATCACTATGGCCGCAGTTCCTTCGGCCAGATATATCTACTTGGCCTGTAACCCTTCGTTTCCCGTCCTCTATAGTAATGTACTATTGCTAAAATATCCACTATACACCTGTGACCATGTTACCCTAAAATCTTCTTTATTTACGTTATTTAAAAAAAAAATTACACGATTACAAGCGCTTCATCAGTTTCTTACGCTTATGTTTCTTAAAATTTTCCAGTAAGTACCAACATCTTTAATGATACAAAATTATTTTAGTTATTGATTGCTCACGTGCAGAAGGTTGGACGCTGTGTCATACTAAACGACCATTTTCTATAGAGAAAATGCGTACGCATGCTCATTTATGTGTCTTCATGCATAGTCCGACCAGGGTGCTTAAACAAGTTGCCAATCGCTTAATCGTAAACGAAAGGCAGGAGCAACAGAGAGGGAAAACTACGATACGCTACTAAGCGTAAGCGATAGGCAACTTGGCTAAGCATCCTGAGATAACACAAGTGCCAAATCCCGCTCTGCCAGTTACATTGACTAGAAAAGCAAAAGTATTAATGATCGTATGCAAAATTTTAATAAAATCGGTCAATTGAATTATCTATCTTACTTATGTACCTACCTAGAAACTATTTAAGAAATACTCACTTTTTCGCTGCTTGCTAATTGGTAAAAGCCCAATATTATACACAAGATAATAATGCGAACAGTTATTGTATAATTAAATTTGCGATGGTACAATCGCGGCGATTTGCTGGCAACGGAATTAACGGAATACTGACCGTAATGCGGACTGCGGTGCGATACGTTAAGGGGCAACACTTATTGGGACTCATCATCATCATCATTCATCATCATTTTGCTGATGGTAGGACCTCGTGCAGAATCCGCCCGGATAGCTACCACAGTCTTACCCGTTAACCTGCCGCTAAATATCAGTATTTGCACTGCTGTATTTCGATTTGGGGGTAAGATAGCCGGTGTAATTTCTGGCATAGATAGAGGCAATCCATCTAAGTCCTCAGGGTAGGCAGCGCATAGGCGATTTTCTTATCGCTTTATCCATGGGCCTCAGTTCCTGCTTTCCATCAAGTGGGCTGAGAGCTCAGTTGTCTACCTTCGTCACATAAAAAAAATCATCACAAATTGAAGGACTTTGCTCTTGTCGGTGGAGTTCTCGCAACTCTGTCCTTGTCTCTGCTACTGTTTTGAGCTCTTGATACGTCACTACTTATTGGAACTGTGTTATGGAATAACAAACATCGAAAAATGACCCCGCGAGATAATCTATCCATCCCTTCATTCATAATTATAGTAAATAAAAGACGGAACGTCTATCTGGCGGCGACATACGATCGCACCAATCATGTGCTAAGCCAACACATCGAATGTCGCCAGTATGACAATATATGTATTCGAATCAATATGATTACGTATATAAAAGGTAGAATTAAGCGACACACCAAAATATCTTAGGGCTGAACACTAACCAGTAACTTTGTGACATTTGTAACTTAGTGTGTAATTTAATAATGAATTAATTTCCGTAATACCTTGTGACATTTGTAATTGATTGTAAAAAGTGTGTAGATGTATGTATATGTCTAATCTCAGTTGTTTAAATTACTGTAATGTTCTCATGTTAGGTAGTTATTAATTATTTAAATAAAAAAACTATGAACTATGAACCATGAGTTACCTACGTAAAAAGAATTGAGCGCCAAGTATGATTTATAAAAAAAACATTTTTTAATTTGGCACGAACATGGACTTTTACACAACAAGCTCTATTGTTATTAAAATGTTATCGAACCGGGTTACTCACGAATTTAAGTCGATTATTGTTCGATATGTTTTGACCCATAAGTCCCATTGGTCCTCATCCGGAACACCCTCGGTCAAAGCCCCCAACGCGTACTGCTGGCCTGCGCCCTGCTAGAACGGGTACTAGCCGCGGGCGGTATGGAACGATTTACCCTCAATGTTACTTTTGTCATAAAGGGGGTTGCAAACGACACTGACTACATATCTTGCTAATAAGGGGCCGTCTACACTGTCCAGTGACGTATTACCCAAAACCCTTTCCAAATGACACTGCCGAACTACAATCACGATTAAAATTCGGATGGCGACATTTTTCAATATGTTTAAGTCTCACGTTAGTTATAATTCTAACGCTCTATCTTTAAACTAGTTAACAAATTGAAAAAAGGAGATTTTAACGATTTAATTTAGTATATTATATACGTATACTTTACATAACTTACCCTTAAGTACTGGAAATATTTCATCAAAATTATTGCTCTCAGCGATCACTGATTACCGAAAATACAGAATGCAAACGAAAAATTTGTGTCCTTTAATAAATATCGCTCCCAATTATTTTCAACTTTCATCAGCATTCCCATTTAAATGATGGTCATGGGCTTTTATTTTAATATTGCTTCCGAATATTTAATACAATAATATCTTCTATAATGTGTAACACGTATACACATGTACACGTGTAAGTATTCATTATTGAGTCGTTACCTAATTTTACTGAAATAAAACATAGCAAGATTCGCACTCAATGAAACAAGGTTTTTTTTTATCTGTCAATCCACGACACAGAGAGGAATAGGGCTAGGAATAGGGCTTTTATAACCCAAAAGATTTTGACTACGCATATTTGATGTAAAAATATTATACGAGTTTTGAAATTTTTGATTTTTTTTAACTATTTTTGTATGTAAAGTACTTATATAAACATAAACAGTTAATATTATTCATAAAACGGGCACTTAAAATGAGTATTAAGGTTTTTTTTCCAAAAACCAAATTTTTTAAAGATTTCATTTCTCACTTTTTGACATCTATTAAAGAGGTTAGTGAGACTATTCTCCATATTGGCACCAACGCCGTTGAAAAGACTTTTTGTACTGAGCACCAATTAGAAAATATGTTTTTTTCATTTGGTAATAACATTTGGAAATTAGGCGATATCCAGAAAAGTTTAAATGATATTATAATAGTTTTTAAATGTGGTCAGGAATACACTGTTAAAATCGATCGGATATAAACAGCCCACGGTGTAGGAAATAGTGAGTTAAAAGCTACAAAATAGACACACAAATTGGAGGCCGTCGCAACGCTACGTCTTACTTTCGTACTACGGCCCTAAAGCCTTTACATCTAAAAGGCAAATGCAATACCGTAATCGATACGGCACGGCAAATAGTAATAAAAACCGACCAATTCCCGCGAATGTTCACTTTTAGTTTATTTTTTTCAAGTCTTGCTCGTCACTTTTATTCCGCACTTTAGCTTCCACCTCAATTCAGCCACTCTCGTCTTTCCTTGCATCAGAATTTACGAAATTACCGCTCCAAGCGGATCGGGGTTCTACACTTTTGGCTTAAGGTTGGTTATGAAATGATAGCGCGAGCATCTGCAATGTTTTTACTTTTCATTGCGAGCCGGAATATGATGCAGAAATGTAAAATGTAAGGACAATTGACTGGAGAGGGGAGCGCAAATGTGTAGTGTGCGCTTCACTTTGCCTCCCTACCGTGAAATAATATTTTTTGCAATTGTTCTCCTTTTGCTATTCGGTTGAGAACATCCTCAGATTCCGTTGGTTTTTTCGTTGGATCGTTTGTGGAACTTTCGAGTTGTAGTTGGGTTAATAAGGACCCGCAAACTTTAAATGTCCTTTTCATTACATTACGAATACGCATACGAACTAAGTTTAAAGGAGTATGCCGGTTATGCAATTAGTTATTTCTGTGGGCATTTATAATAAACAACGATGTATACCCACTTTTATATAACAAATTACATACGGTGTTCAACGCAAAGGCTCCAGAATGGACCCCTGTCGAGGTTTTCACAAGGGACTAAGAATGGGTCCTTTAAAAAAATAAGTTTACTTAAAGGTTTTAAGTAAACTTATGTTTCATGGCGACAGCGGGCATATAAATCCTCTGGGATTGCAAGAGTAGGCTACGGTAACTGTTCGCCGATACATTACAGTAAAGGAAAGACTATCAAGTTAAGAAGTCAAGTATAAACGGGAAAAAGTTTATTAAATAGATACAAAATACCTTCGAGTAAAAGGTCGATTGCAAAAAAACATGTCCGTAATTATACCATATAATGCCTTAACAAAACAAAAATCACGATCGCGTCAATTGTGTTACGAACGTTAGCCATACAAGGGTGAATATTTAAGCGTTTCAACCGCCTAATTTTGGCATCATTTTGACGAAGTTTCAATTCGTTATAATATGCTACTTTGTCATTTGAAGGAGGCACGGTACCTTATACATATGAAATGACGAAGTAGAACATTGAGACGTTTAGTAATTTCAGCAAAAATGACGCCACTTAAATTGGTTGGCTGAAACGCTCAGATATTCACCCACAAACTATATGATAGGTATACTCCGTCCAACAACCTTTGGCAGTAGTAGAAAACGGAAGCAAATTTGAAAGACATAGGTACGTATTGTTGATCACTCATAGAAAATTTTAAATTGTCGCCCTTTTTCAGTGCCAATAGTTGATACACAAAATCTAACTTCATAACACAAAAATGTCGTTGAATTTTGTTGTCATTTGCCGTTAATAATTTTTTTTGCAATAGATAGACCTTAAAACTCTTAAATTAACTTCCAAAAAGTCAATTTGGAACGTATGTCAACCACGGTCGCTAATATCACCGGTCCAATATGAAACGTCGGCAATAAATCCCGTGAATAAAACAAGTTGTTTGTGGACGAAGTGTGTCGGCGATGACGCGATCCAATATCGGCGCCGACAAAGGCTTACAAGAGTTAAGGCGCGCCCCGGCTGCATATTCAACAGTAAACATACGGACGGAACGGGAGCTGGCCGTTTAAACATGGGGTTATATTTATATCCGTAAACCCGTGTGCTTATCATGAGCTGCCACCTAGTTATTACACACACAGCTACAGGTGGCTTATAATGGTCCCTTTTCTACGTGTCACATTTGCAGTTGCATACACAGATGTCATATATACCATAGATCAAGCAAACGTATCTACTTAGCGTGTCAAATGAACTCAGTAAAATCTACTGAGTTGTCCCTCTTTAATCGCAGCTTGCAGCTGAGACATATTTAAAATCATAGGCAAGTAACAACTTCAGTACAAAATCTAACACTCTCGGCCGCCATACAAATGAATGAACTTGCTTCTTCTATCCAAATCTAATTCTGTGGTTGCATACTTGTCAGAATGTAACGGCAACGACGACAAACGATAAACGCGGGAGCATCATAAGCATACGGACGGAATATTCATCACAAAGAAGTTCCTACTCGTATATAAAACAAGATGGTCTCGCATATGGAGATGTGTCTGTTAGTAGAACAATTTCTTAATTTATGTTTTCAATGGTATTTAGAACTGTAATCAAAATGAATTGACCACTAGGCCGTTTCTCCTGCTTGTTGCGTTAATTGGAGCTACCCGATATGATTATACATCGCTTTTAATCGAACCTGAAAATTAAATTACCGAAAAATTCGTTTTCCTAAAATGATTAATGAAAAAGTTAATTTCCGATGACGACGGTACAAAATACGAACAGGTAATACATTAAGATGTATTAAGAGTTGTTTACTTGTTCAGTCCTTAAACTTATTTTTAATACAATAACTCAACAACAGTAAGAGTTCTGACAATAGTTTCTTAGAGAAATTAATTATATTTCACCTAAATTTAACGGTAACAACAACATCAAACATCGTATAATATAAAAAATGCCCTAAAAATATGATACGTTTTTGCACCCCACCTCCCAGCCCACAGCACGCATGGCTTCCCACTGTCCGGTGCCACGCACGCCCACGGTACCCTAAATTTGCATAGCCGGGACCCGTGAAACATTCATTGCGCCTGATCAATACTTGATGAAACAACGGACACACTTAATTGAAAACGGCACCTTTGTTTGCTAAAAACACATGTGGCTGTGAGCAGACGTGGTATAGAATCTGTAAACGGTGTAGGATATTGTTTTATCGGCGATACTGCAATACCGCGTAACTACTTACCAATGCAAGTACAGCTGCATATCTATTTACTCAACAACCAAAGGGCAAAACTGCGTATGTATTATCATTATTGTTTGCCGCATCGACCAGTTATGATCTATAATAATAATAATAAATAGTAAATTGAGACATCTTACACAAATCAACCTAGGCCCGCGGTAAGCTTTAGGCTTGTGATGTGGGTACTAAGCGACGATATATACATATAATAGAGAGATACTTAATTATAGATACTTAAATACTTACACAGCCACGACCAAGGAACAAAATATTGATGATAAATAATGCCATCGCACAAATTTCTCAATCATCGTTTTTTATTCGTGGTTAAGAGGTTAGGCACAATAATACGCACTCGTATTGTACTACAAATACGAAATTAATCCTAAACAAAGAACTGCACTTCATAATTGAGTCCGTCTCCCCTCTCGCTCCTGAGCCGAACGTTCGCGAACGAGAACCCGACGCCACCTGACGTCACCGTCGCCTGCGCAGCGCTCTTGTCCTTATCTAACGCGGAGATGCCCTGAAAAACGTTATCGTTTAGAAATGTTCAATACGCAAACAGTAACACTCTTAACTGTACATCAGTAGTAAATGCTGTTATCAGGATTCAAGCCCTACAACTTCAACGTCTTAATCTGTGGCTGTCTTTTAAAATAATAACAACAAATTTCATTAATTTTGTTCTGTTTTTACGTCCATTTATTGCATACGTGGTGACGGCAGTAAGAATATATTAGTCACCACTCCAACTCTTCTTGTGGATGTCGTAAAAATCGATTAAGGGATTTAAGTTACACTGATCACTCATTTAATAATGAAGATTGATGATGGGCAGCAGCGTGATCATAGTGTACACACTACTGCGATAGCCAATCCGCTTGCCCAGCGTGGCGATTTTGGGTATTACCTCTTAATGCATTCAAACGCTTAGGTATAAGTACAGGATGCTTAGCCAAGTTGCCAATCGCTAGCGCTTGGTAGCGTATCGTAGTTTTCCCTCCCTGTCACTCTTGCAGATTAGTGCGACAAAGACAGCTAGCTGCCTTCCGTTTACGATTGACGATTAAGCGCTAGCGATTGACAACTTGGCTAAGCACCCAGGTCTATGTTCAGCAGTGGACTGAGAGAGGCTAATGACGTATAACACAATAAAGAATTCAAAAAACCGACCTTGATAGTCCTATTGTTCTCATCGTTATAGAACACGTTCTTCGTCCTGGTTTTCAGCGGCCACGCCGACAGATCGACGGTCTCCGTGTAAGCCAACTGGCCATTTACACTGGTCCCAACTTGCAAGTCTTCTGCAGACGTCAAAACAAAACACACCACAGCGAGTGACGCCATTTTTAATGCTAGTGACATTTTGAAAACTCGAAACGGTTTTATTGTTCGATATTCAAATTCGAATCACTTTTGACAACTTTAACAGTTGTAGTAAGTATTCTTAATATAATTGATTGATTATTTTAAAACGAGAACTGAGTCCCAAACGTTACACTGCGTCTTGCTTTGGGTTTCGATGTGGTCTGATAAAGTGTATGGAATGTTTTAGATGAACTATGAGTAAGTTTAAGATAAAAAAATCTCAAAATCGATAACCTCGAGTGGATATGTCAGATAATATAAATAAGTCAAGATGACAAGGCGGACTTATAAAATTTGTTGTTTTTTTGTATGATTCATATGCATAATAATAAAAAAATGTTCAGTAGTTCCTCTGTACCAAATGTAATACCAGTTACTGAATTGAATAAAAAATGTTTAACTTGCTGATGGAAACATAAAATTCTACAAGAGTAAAAATGATGTCGGAAACAATGAAGTTACAAGGTTTGAACTATTTGATATTGTGATACAGTTGTAAATAAAATAAAATGATGTACCTATTCATCAATATCACAATCATATTCAATATCACAAGGTGTGTAGCGATACAAAAATATTTTTCCTTCGCCATAGCATACTTATCATCTTCGTGCATACCTTTATAACCCAATTTTACCTTACAAAATCGACCTGCACCGCTTAAATAGAACTCAATATCATAACACAGCAACCCATTCAATTTCCGCGCCGTAAAATTGTTAAAAACATCTTTCTGGCCGAAAATAAAAAGGGTCCCTCATCGCGACACATCATGTGCGAACATGAAATTGTGATTCAGCGTCGTCAATTTATTCGGCTAGTATGGCTTTATCAAAAGTTGGATACATTAGCACCAGATGTGACCGTTGCCGGGTACCAGAAACTTTTTTTCAACCCCTTTTTGCCAGTATAATAAAAGGATTGCGCTCATTTGTTATTTTTTGTCGCATTTAAAGGAGTGCGTAGGCGAAAAGTTGAATAAAACTCCGACGCTTTCGAAGTGAATTAGA
>JALPQI010008080.1:0-20327 GCA_025490895.1 Thaumatotibia leucotreta | reverse complement strand
GTTTGTTTATTTATATTCACAAGTGCTTTGCGGTAATGAAAAACATCGTGAGGAAAGCTGTGTACACCTGCGAAGAAATTCAAGGGTGTATGTGAAGTCCCCAACAAGTACTGGGCCAGCGTTGAGACCATGCAAAAATAGGCACGGTTGATGTGGAGTTGCGGAAAAAATCACCAGACTTACAACAACAACAAGCAACATGTTTATATCATTGCGAAAGGTGACGCCAATTTGTCCGATCAGTGCTAATAATATTTGAATTTAAAAATATACTAATATATTCATACAGTGCGTGGCATAGGTAAATATTCAAAATCGTCAAATCAATGTAGATATTTTTTGGAAACCATCGAACCTTTTTGGGCAAAATGGCAACCCAATAATGTTTTCTGTAGCGTCACGATGTAGCAATCGTCTTTCAAAATTTCCAATCGATTGCCACTCGACCAGGTTCAATATCTGATCATGCAGTTTTTAACCTTGCACTTTTCGGTTTTACGCAAAATAAAACATTTGTATACATAAAATGTTCCTGCAGTGTAGGTGGTTGGCGTACTATCTATTTGCAGACAGCGTCACTTGGGACACGGTAACTATTTATTACGTATTTACGTATAATAAACCACATAGTACGCAATACTTACACTACATACACAACCAGGGCTATGAAAGTGCGCCTTAAAACTATTAAATTAATAAAAAAAATATGACGCACCTGCACCTGGACAATATCAATCTAGAGTTTGATTACAAGTAGGTACTACTCAATACGTGTAGTACAGTCGCCGTTAGATGCATGGAAGCAGCTATGGTGCTCAAAAATATCTAAACATGCACTCTAAGGCCATGACAAAAGAGGCGTGGCCTAACTACCTCGCGAAAATCGAAATTCGTAAATTTCGAGGATTTTTCTCTGTTACTCAAACGAAGGCGTCATTAGAGTGAGAGACAAATTTTCGCGGTAGGGCCGCTGCAGCCGTAGGTACCAAAGTTTGCAAGTATCGGTTACGTTAGGTTTTAACTCGATACGTATGTTACGTATTTATATAGTATTATATCGAGCTTGCACTTATTTATTTGAGTGAGTGCATGCTTTACGTATCGAGTAAAACCTAAAGTAACCGAAACATTAAAAATCATGGTACGCCTACTGTTCAGATGTTTTGTGAAGGCCCTAGCCGCTCGGATATATCTGAGGGCGATTGTACAGGTCTACCTCAACTGAAGTAGGTATGCATTCAATTCTTGTTTATGTAAAAAAAAGCATTACATTATAGTGCTGCTCGAAAAAAATACAAAAAAAATATTACGAATTGTTACTATTGTTAATAAACAAAAATGTTGTAAGCAATTGCGAAATAGGTATATACAGTTATATAAAAAATTTAAACCGCTTATACAGAATGCAAAATTCAAACATACTTACTCATCATTGTAACACCACTTGCTTATGATACTTATGATGGTAACGCGTCTAATGCGAAAGTGACGCGTAGCACGATAAGTAGATAAAACGGACCACCATAAGCCACCTGATTAGTATTGTCATACGGAAGTACCTACCATTACACAAAATTCCTACTCAATGTGATTATGTTTTACTTACATTAATGAAAGAGCTGTCATGAATTATTAAAATATATTATGTTTACAGCACTTTTCGTCTTTGTATTCTTATTACTGTCCACAGAACGACGAGTTAGCGTCACGGTATCGCATCGTCTGTTAGATTTAAATATGTGTTCAAAAAAATATTTAAAAATTCATTTACTAACGGAAAATATTTTCGGTATCTACAGAAATTTTAATTCATTAAGCGCGCTAGGGAAAACATTGGGTTTAGCTTGGATTTTTTACAATTTATTCATATGCATTTATGTAATTGTTTACTTAATAATTTCAACAAGGATAAACAGTTTCAAACATGCTGTACGATGTTTGTCTCAAATGTATTCCATTGTTTCAATCTTATTATCCTGTTACTATTCTAAAACTTATGTTAAATTCCTTTGATGTTTAAATGCTAATGATGTGTTGGTAGATTTTCAAAATGATGTGACGTATTCGCTCAGATTGAGATCATATTTTATTATAAGTGTAGCTCGATTAGGTATTTACATATTTCTTGGCTTGATCGCTTTGACTGCTGAACTGCTTGATGTTAACAGTACGACATTTGAGCAAGGTAAACCGAAGAATCCACTTTTAATTTATGGCTCAGTACTTTGTACAATACGCATACATGTCGAATATAACGCTCTTTACTATACATTTAATATTATATCTGAACAAATACAATGCATTGTGAGATCAGTGAAAATTATTTGTTTTGACAAAGATAATGACGATATCATTCGAGAAATATATTTAGAAAAATGTCGACAAAATTATACCAATATTAAAAAATGTATAACATTATGCAATAAAATGTATGGAAAGCAGGTAATCTAATTATCAACTGTCGCTTGATACGTGTAGATATTTTGTTTATAGTTTTTATTAACGCTATTTAAAATGCATTCCAGATGGCCGTCTCATTTTTTACTTCTGCGTTGCGTTATATAACAGTATTGTTTTCATTAGTTGCATCGAGACTCAGTGTAAGTATTTACGGTGATGATTTTTATTAAAAAGTGACTTTTTAATGTTTTTTTGGTTTACAGGACAACTACAATGTTATCACATTCCTTCCATATTTCGGGATGGTAATATGTGCCATTTACATTATATGCACAACGGCTCGAGCTGGGCAGAGCATTCACAACAGTGTCAATGCTCTCATCCGCTACTTAAACATACTTGTAACGCATACAGGTATTACGAATAGTAGAATTATTAAGATAATAGTACATTTCCTAACTAGTGCGGGAAAGTGATGATTTTTTTTCGTAACAAGTGCGTTAAAAAGAGAAATTACCACGCGCGTAGCGTGTGCAAAGTTCGTTTTAGCGCACTAGTTCGGATAAGTATTTTTCAATACAGTTGCTCAAAAAAGGTGTTTTTCTTGGCTGTTTGCATGCGCAAAGTTAGTTTTTGCGCACTAGTGCTTTTTACTATTCCAATCTTTTTAAATTAAGTTGTGTTCAATTTCACGACTGCATACTAAAAAGTTTTAAGCAATATCGCTTTACCAAGACGTAATAAAACTAAAAATCTACTGCTAATGCAAAACGATTAAAAATATTGATATTTCATATTTTATTCTTACTTCTTCATCATCATTCATCATATATATTTTTTCAATATTGAATATTGAAAAATATTTATGAGAACGGATCGGTCTCGAACCGAACTATACCTGAAAATCTAAATAGATTCCAATACTTGTCAAAAATTATTGCCATTAAATTGAAACATTAGGTGGTTCCGTAAATTTTAACTTCTGTAAATACGAGTATTATAGGCAGCTGCTTATTTTATCTATATTTAAATCTACTTCTATAAGACAACATTTAAATCTACTTCTTAATTAAAAAATCTTATTTAAATACTTGTCGCAAAAAAAGATATTTAATTTAATTGTTTTATTGGAAGAAAGTTTATATCTCAATGGCAATAACTCAGGATTTAACAACATTTGGTACCTATTAATAGTCTCGTAATGTGTGATAAAATTTTTAGGAAAACTGATTAGGTTACCAAAAGGTTTTTTTTCTGAAACGTTACAAATGTTACAATGACGATACCACACGTGTCACTGTGATATTTCGCCATCTTTGGTATTTTTTTCACGTATATTGGAATTCAGTTTTTAAGTTTAGTATATCATAAAAATATCCATGTGCAACACATAAACCTAGATGGGACTTCCCTATGGAAGGCTAGATGGTGTAAAGGGAGAAGCCTATGTCCTGCAGTGTACAAGTATAGGCTGATAATGATGATGTCGGAAGTCATGCGATATCCTAAGAATTTATGTCTGGTAATTCACAGCTTTAAGAATAATCTAAACGCGGACGGAGACAACGGCAAAAGCTAGTAGCTTTGTCGACAGTACCAAACCGAGAAGTGAAACGTGCTTATTTAATACATTAAAACAATCTTCACCTCCTGAGGCCTAGTGACGTCGCTTACTTCAACCAAATTTTAACTTTGACTCTATATCTATAAAGTCAAAATGTTATGTAATATATATATGACATAGGGCCTCGCGAGGTTAAATTTAGGATGACCTTTATCACGATTTACACAATAACGAGTTGTATTAATTTATTAACATAGCTGTGTGCCGATGGTTGGTTATTTCTGAAACGTCACAATGGTAATGACATGGGACAGTGTTACATTTCGCCATCTTTGGTAGTTTTGGTAGTTTTTTTTTTACGTGTATTGAAATACGTTATAAACTATAGAGGCGTTTTTCTTAACTGCAAGCAATTTATTAAGTATCTAAAAGCAACATTTAGTTTTTGTTTTTATACAATTTAAATATTTATATACACATATAGTCGAACATGGTGTTATGAAGGTTATTAAAAGTGAAGATTTTATAGATTTAACTTTGTTTCTTACTTATAAATTATATATTTTCAAATAAAAACGTTTGAGTTGGCTGAATAGCAAAATCTATCAGCAATTAAATTATGAATGCAAGTTTTAGAGCTAAAGAAACACCTTTTGTCCGTCAAAAATATTCATTGTCGAAGTTTCATCTCATAACTACCTAGCTATTTTGTTTATCATCTTGAAATTTTTCGCAACTGTATTGAAAAACGTCGTTCGATGCACGCGCGGAAACGTCATTCTGAATGAAGTAATGACATACTTTCCGAACTAGCATCGAAATGTACTATTATTGTTGAAGAATCCCTAAATGTTCTAAAATTTACTTAGTGTAAGGCCTGAGTGGCGAGTGTCGAGCGCATAGCTTGCAAACTGGTGGCTTATGATGGTCCCTTCCCGTTTCGCGTGTCGTGCTAGGCGTCACTTGCACTTGCATACTTGTTAGAACGTGACGGCAACGACGTATACGACTAGCCCGAGACTAGCACCTTTCTAACCCCCGCGAGACGAGCTACTGGACGCTCACCACTCAGGCGTTTCATTGGAAGTCTATTCAATTCTTCATTATTATACTGCATCAAATGTCACTCGCCATCCATCGATTTAAGGCTGTAAGGGTTAATACAAATAGTAGAATCTAAAAATATACCTATATACAAATACGACTGACTTTCCATAGCATTTCACGCCTTTAACACGTATTATTATCATGAACCACGTTCGCAGATATATTTTTACATTTGTACTAATAAGTATTTATTTTTAAAACTATAAATGCATGTATACTCAATATTTACATTTTAAGTTCGTAATAAAGCCAAGATTGTGTTCTAAAAGCGCGTGATTGTAGAATAATGCAAGTTTTTAGGTTTGTTTACATTTCTTAGATTCTACTAATGATTGGTATAAAAAATAGGTATTTGGTATACATTTTGCACGGCCTTAATCCGATTCACTTAAGAAAGGGACAACGGCAACTTCGTTTGGTAATATCTATACGCATTACTTTTGTTATATCTACTTATATTCGTAGTTTTCTATAATTAAAACAATATCATAAAAGCTGACATGGGTAAAATTTGATTTAATTGTAAGTTAATTGTTAAAACAATGCTGAAATATTTATATTCATGGTAAAATAGGCGAATACGTTTTCGAAAAAAGGAAGCTCTCATTTCGTCTTAACAAGTAACGTAAGCGCCAAATGTTAACTGAAATATATATATGCTAGTTCCATTGTAGTCTTGCATCGTGTTCCTCAAACCTGAGGTCTTGATTCCCTATTAGATGCATGACCTTGCGAACAGCGCGAGTGGACAGTTTTGGTGCCGTTCTGCGGAAAAATATGTCGTCGCTTTTAAGCAGAATACGGGGCAGTTCCAACAGCCTCCTAAGGACTGTAGCCTTAAGGAGTGAGTGCTCAATAATGCAACACTTAATTAAAAATACCATGTCCGTTGCTGTGTATGTTTACTAACATAGTTTTTTAAGTAATAGTAATTAAGGTAACTAACATATAATGGATCTTTTCTCAAACATGCAATGAAATGTTGTAGTTACGTGCTTAAAAAGTGGCCGGGAAGTATCTCGTTGCCGGCCTAGGCCGGCAAGTGCCTCTTTTTTAATTTTCATTTGACAAAGGGTTGTGACCTGGCATCTTGGCTTTCAGCCAATAATTATCTGCAAGTAATATTAGTATAAAAAAAATGGTAGGCAAATTTTTGCAGTTATAATTAGGTATTTAAATTATATAATTTAAAATAAATGTACAATAACTACTCAAAATAATATTTAAAAAGCAGTATTATACGGCGCGATCCGTCGGCCCGATCACTGCATGCAATTAATTGGACCCAACCGACGGCGTCGTCTAATACCGCTTTTAAAATGTAAAAATTAGCAACTTTCAAACAGGTCAATCTTAAAAAAAAAATGAGGTGTCGGTGTCGTATTTGACTTTTGTTGTGTTTCAAAGACTTAGTTATGTACCTAGTTGACTTGTAATTTCTTAGAAAGAAGGTACATTTTTTGTTTCATTTCATTGCATGTTTGAGAAAAGCATTATACATACCTCGGCCATGAAGTGACGGGTTGCCGTCCGAATACTATCCGGCCTCGCTTCGCTCGGCCGTCTACATATATTCGGCCGGCAACCAGTCACTTCCCGGCCTCGGTAGTAATGTACTATTGTTGTCTGAATAAATAAATGATATATGTATATGTGTATATATATATATATATATATGTATATATATATATATATATATATATATATATATATATATATATATATAGATATATAGATATATAGATATATAGTATTTACCACACACCACTCGTTTCTAAAGCATTTCGTGTGAATCCTTATCTGTACTTCTAAGGTTATGACAGCACTGCAGAACTTCGTAACTGATTATTTTTCCTTGTTTTAGAAACGGAGCATCAAATGGCAAAGCAGCTTTTACAAATTATTTCAAGACAACCTTTTAAATTAAAAGCATTTGGTGATATAAACATAAAAATGGCACTTGTTCCAGATTTTCTTATGTTTATTGTATCTTATACCATCATAGCTCTTCAGTTCAGTAATATCGTATAAGGAATATTTTTTTGTAAAGGCGTTTTTGACCCGGTTTATGATTTTTCGCGTACAGAGACCAAACTAGCTTTAAAATAAAGATTTAAATCTCACGTTTCTAAATAGGTAATTTTTCCGTATGTAAATATCAACCGGGTAAAAAAGTTATTCGACTTTTTGTATCCGAAATAGTGTTTTTAATGTATTTACTTTCAGCATTGTATATTGCGTAAACGGTTGTGACCTACTGGTCGTAGTGGGTAGCAGATGTTGGTCTTTCAATCTGGAAGATTCTGGGTTCAAACACTTCAAACCCCAGCTCGAACCAATGAGTCTTTCGGAACATATGTATGAAATGTCATTTGATATTCAGAACTAGCTTTTCGGTGAAGGAAAACATCGTGAGAAAACCGGTCTCTAATCTCAATAAGGCTTAGTTTCTCCCTCTGGGTTGGAAGGCCAAATGGCAATCGTTTCCACAAAAAATAGTGCTATGTTAAATATTAAGATTACCTAGGTTACCAAGCGGACCCCAGGCTCGCTAGAACTGTGGCTGGTGCCGAAATAACGCTAATAGGGTTATGACTGTCAGCATTGTGCAAAAGTGTCGTTCATGTACCTACACTAAAACACGATAATAAGTAGTATTAGGCTTATACAATCGTTTTTATTTTTTTCCTCAATTCTCCCATGCCTTACAAGAATACGACACATACCACTCAGTAGCACTTACATTTACCTACATTCCTAGCCCTATTTCGTTTATGTACGCAGTGGGTCATATGCCCGAACTTTTTTTTTTTTAAACCACGTTGGTGGCAAACAAGCATACGGCCCGCCTGGTGGAAAGCAGTCACCGTAGCCTATGGGCGCCTGCAACCCCAGGGGTATCACATGCGCGTTGCCGACCCAATAAGAACTTGTACACTCCGCTTTTGAAGAACCCCATACTGTAGTCCAACGGGAAAACCTCGGTAGGGAACTCATTCCACAGACGGACCATCCGCGGGAGGAAGTTCCTCTGAAACCGCACGGTGCGCGACCATTTAGGTTGCAAGGTGTGAGGATGAGCGCCCAGTCGGTGGCGAGCGGTGCGATGATGAAAAGTGGACGTTGGCATCATGTCTAACAGTTCTTCAGAGCACAACCCATTGTACAGACGATAGAACACACATAAGGAGGCGAAGTCTCTCCTTAGACTTAAGGGTGCAATACCGCCTGTGAGTCTGGGATCGTCGACTATTCGGACAGCTCGTCTCTGAACCGAGTCAAAGGGTGCAAGCTGGTATACAGGTGCTCCTGCCCAGAAGTGACAGCAATACTCCATATGGGGTCTGACTTGCGACTTATATAACAGAAGTCTTTGCCCCGGAGTAAAGTATCCCCACGCTTTATTGAGCACACCGAGCTTTTTGGATGCCAGCGTAGCTTTTCCCTCAAGGTGACATCGGAATTCGACGTCGTTGGAAATGTCGACTCCGAGGATCCCAATACTCCCTGACATGGTAAGAGCTGTGTCTTAGAACTCTGAAGCCACAGTAAATGGGGTTTTTTAACGGTAAACGTGCAAACTTGTGTCTTTGTGGGGTTGAACCTGACTAGGTTATCCCGACCGCATAACGAGACTCTAGATAAAGTGTTCTCGATGTCAGACACAAGTTTTCCGCGACTTTCCAGTACCACAGAGCGAGGGATATTAGCACGGCCTGTGTAAAAAGTATCCCCAGTACTGTCATCCGCATAGCAATGGAGGTCGCCGATAGACAACATGTCATTGATATGCAGAAGGAACAGCGTTGGGGATAGCACAGAGCCTTGCGGGACGCCAGCGTTTATGTCCATGCTATCAGAGCAGCTACCGTCTACTACGGCACGAATGCGTCTGCCGGACAAAAAGCTAGCAATCCATCTGCATAATCCCTCGGGCAGTCCATAAGATGGCAACTTCGACAAAAGGCCCCTACCCAGACCCGATCGAACGCCTTCGCTATATCTAGGCTGACTGCCAAAGCCTCGCCTTGACTCTCAATGGCTGCCAAAATGCCCAATGACCTTTACCTTAGTTTCTAGAAGATTTGTTTTGTTTAACTAGTACAGATCTACATCGTTTCGTAACTACAATATACAAGGTTGGGCGGATTAAGTGTCCTAGTTAAAAAATGATATAACTAAAAGTTTAAAAACAAAACAATGTTACAAATCTTGGTGTTATTTATATCAGAAACATTCTATATTTTACCGCAGCAATTGATAAATTTGATAAACTCCCCTTTAACATATATTATTTTAAGCATTATGTCATATAAGGAATTTCATCCGGCACGCATTACCTTATCTGCCATGTGATGTCATATTAGGTTATCTAACCCTAGTACGAGTATAAACTTGAATCTTAGCCTTAACCCGTCTCAATAAAACTCTGCATTGATTTGTATATGGAAATATTTAAAGCATTTCAGTTATCTAAAGATTTAGCGTACTTTGCTAGGTAAATATCAGCCTCATAATTTTGGCTATAACTTGGTATTTCTCCTTATGATATTGTACCCTGATTGATTAACTTTTTGAAATAAATTTATAACTAAATTTCTTTCTAAGTTCTTAATAAAACACTATACCCATAATCAATCTAGCATTTACCAAACTCTTGCAATGAAAATGCATTTTCTTTGAAAAATGACCTTCATGCCGCCTATTCGAGTTTTTGTATTTAACTCTTATATTTCTTAAAGAGAGATGGCACATATATAAATTATCTCTTTTATAAGGGCCTCACATTTTGTGATTATTTTGCAGTACGCAAAATATTAACCCCTCTTCAATTTAATAATTTTATCGAAGATTATATAATAAGAGGTACAGTTTCGTAAAAATTGCCCATGGGTGCTTATTGGTACTTTGCTGACTCAAATAATTTCAAGCTTACCCAATTTCGACTAGATTTTGGAAGCAGAGGACCGCTTGAAGCGATTGATGGTGTCCAGTATTGAAACATACGTTGGTATTTACTTTTATGGTCAGTTGATAATCTCGCCCGATTTTTAATGCTCGCTGCACCATTATCCAACAACACCACACCGCTTTTTACATTTGTTCTTAAGAATATATAGAGACAGTCAGAGTCAAATACTTATTAGGAGTCTAAGTCACCAAATAGGTCGGTACACCATACTTACAATTTATTTAGCAAATCGTTTTCATATTTTAAAGTTAGTTACTTTACATGCATTTTTTCATTGATTGTAGTGTGAAAAAGCTTGTAGTGGAATGTAATTTAATCATATGAATATTTTTTACTTTATACTAATTAATACTTCACATCACACCCTACCTACCTACCTATTAATAGTGATCAATAAAAAAGTATTTTTCTAGTTTTCATTGTACCACTTTAACCTTAGCCGTGTGGTGACGGCAGTAAGAATACATTTGTCACCACCCCAACTCCTCCTGCGGGTGTCGTCGACTAAGGGATTGAAGTGTCACTGACCATTATTTGACAAAAGATTGATGATGGGCAGCAGCGTCATCATAGTGGACACATTACTGCGATCACCAATCCGCTTGCCCAGCGTGGTGATTATGGGCATTTACCTCCCAATGCGTTTATACGCATAAATAATGGAGAGGCCTACGTCCAGCAGTGGACTATCATAGGCTGATGATGATGATGACGCCCACGTTCAACATATACATGAATAATTTTAACAGAGCCCTATGATTTACCTCACATTGTTAAAAAAATAATTAAAAAAGCGTTCCAAATACTGCTTCGGTGTACCAGTATTTATTACAAAAACGAAAACGAATTAAAAATAAAAATGTTCTCCATTCTCGAGAACTAAGTTTAAGGATTATCCAATCACAGAACTAAATTAGGATCTCGACTGGGATAGGATAGGTATTTAGTTGGGGCGAACCCACTTTCCTTATTTAAAGGAGGAAGCCTTAATTTGCATCCGGTACTTTTTTTACGGTAACTGAACTTTAATTAAAAACAGAATTATCTAGGATCGAGCGCACACGTTCATGGCGATATTTACACTGAGCTCCAAAAAAAATGGTCGAGCATTTTACTTTAAAATATTGTTTTAGAATTTCTCGATTATCACTCATATTTTAACAACAAACGGGTCTTCATCGCGTAAGTAAACTTATGCTTAATATTTTCCCGACGTTTCGGGCATGACGTTACACCTGTGGTCGCAGGCAGGTGTGTAACGTCATGCCCGAAACGTTAGGATAATGTTAAACGTAAGTTTACGCGATTAAGACCCATTTTACTTAAGTTTGAAATAAATAGAGGATAGGAGCGATACGAATACAGACTAAAAACCTTATTGATAAACGTCGCTTTCCCTAGGTAACCGATAAGTATCGGTTGAACGGAAAGAGACAAACGATAGGATTAGGTAATTGTATTGCTAGGTTAGGCGACGTTTATGAATAAGGGGTATTTTTTGTTGGTTTTGGTATTTTTGTAAATCGATATCAGAAAGAAAAATTGGCTTTCGTTCAGGTGGCTGTTCGTTTGTAGGTATACTCGTACAAATCGAAATATTATAATTGTTTTCAGGCCAGCCGTACACCTATAAGTTCTTACGTAAGTTATAGGGACGGGGCTATGCTAAGGAATGAGATTATTGATATTCACCTCTCATATAGCCCAGTTGGTAGTAACTCTGCCTACGTAGCTGAAGGTTCCGGGTTCGAATCCCGGCGGGGGCATTATTTGTGTATTTATTTATCACAAATATTTGTTCCTTGGTCATGGCTGTCTATGTATGTAAGTATCTATATGTATCTATCTATTATATAATTCGTCGCTTGGTACCCATATCACAAGCCTTAATTGAGCTTACCGTGGGACTAAGTCGATTTGTGTAAGATGTCCCAAGATATTTATTTATTTATTCCAGGTGTACGAGCGTTCTCAGCCTTACAATTGCAAGTAACTAGGTAATAGGCGCCGCCGCCGTGCTCGCCGCCGGCGACGCATGTCTAATAATCAGAGATCGGACAAATGGGAGATGGGACTAAATGGGGACCTACGCAATAATAGTATTTTATGCAATAGTGGTATTATAAGGGTCAAAAAATGCAAGCGACGTGAGTTGCGATACGAGCCCGAAGGGCGAGTATCGCAATTGAAGACGTCGCGAGCATTTTTTGAACTAATAATACAACGTTGCATACTATACTTTTTCTACGACTAAGTGGCATAGCATTACACAGAACTATTAAAATATCATATATTACTGAGCGCCACACATCTATTCCAGTTGTCACAAATAAACACCTAGTATGTACCTATAAAAACAAACTAAAATAATATTGATAGCTCATACATACCTGCACTCCCAAAAGGAGCAGGCAGAACATTAGAAATTAATAATGAAACAAATCACATTTTATAGGCACTGCCCATTTGCACAAACAATGCGAATCGACTCAAATCAGTCAAATCAAACCTATACAGATCTAGGGGCCGTCCACGAACTTCGAAATTCGCAAAAGTCGAGCATCCGTTTCTGTCACTCAAATAATAATTTTGTTGAAGTGACAGAGACAAATAATTTCGAAACTCAATTTCGAAGTTCGCGGTAGGACTTTCAAGTGCTAGCGGAAAGCGGGAAGGTTTTTTTTAATGCAGCTGTCATTGTCTATGCATAAGTTTGCTTTTAAAACCGCGCTTAGTTGCCTGAGGTAATAATAATGTTTCATAATATGATATTTGTTATTGGTACAAAAATATATTAAATCACATTAATAATTTAAAAAACAAAACCTTATTCTATTTTCTACATATTAAGTTAATAATTATAATTATTGTAATAAATAATCTGGTACTAATGTTGGTAACAGTGTATACATTCGAAGATCGGAACAAATTCAATATGGCGTTTATCATAGGTGTGATGTGGCAGTCTGTGGTACCACGCAGTACGTTTTTGAGTCTGTTCGGAAAGTGACGGCGTCTGGCAGCGAGAGACGTCCATATATCTCGCGTGCCTTCTCTTTCCGAACTACGCTGCGATATTACGATACCGGCTGAGAGTGCGTTTTTGAGAAATAGACTATAGACTTTTGACAGATGTAATTATGTTTATCTTTACAATAGTGTGCGTAGCTATGTAACTAGCAAAAAAACGGTCAGGAGTAGAAAAATAATATAAACATGACCCGAAAGTTGATTAAATTATTGATCAAACAAATCATTTCCTCTAATTTAATTTCGATTCCTTAAGGTCACTTTTACACGAATTTTCATAGTTACCGGTATCAAATATGAAATTTTCAGAAAACGATTATTTGATTAATCATTTAATCATTCATTTTGTGTGAATTATTATTTAATCAACTTTGTAGTCATGTCTATATTATTTGATATTCACAAGTGCTTTGCGGTAATGAAAACATCGTGAGGAAAGCTGTGTACACCTGCGAAGAAATTCAAGGGTGTATGTGAAGTCCCCAACAAGTACTGGGCCAGCGTTGAGACCATGCAAAATAGGCACGGTTGATGTGGAGTTGCGGAAAAAATCACCAGACTACAACAACAACAGCAACATGTTTATATCATTGCGAAAGGTGACGCCAATTTGTCCGATCAGTGCTAATAATATTTGAATTTAAAAATATACTAATATTCATACAGTGCGTGGCATAGGTAAATATCAAAATCGTCAAATCAATGTAGATATTTTTGGAAACCATCGAACCTTTTTGGCAAAATGGCAACCCAATAATGTTTTCTGTAGCGTCACGATGTAGCAATCGTCTTTCAAAATTTCCAATCGATGCCACTCGACCAGGTTCAATATCTGATCATGCAGTTTTTAACCTTGCACTTTTCGGTTTTACGCAAAATAAAACATTTGTATACATAAAATGTCCTGCAGTGTAGGTGGTTGGCGTACTATCTATTGCAGACAGCGTCACTTGGGACACGGTAACTATTTATTACGTATTTACGTATAATAAACCACATAGTACGCAATACTTACACTACATACACAACCAGGCTATGAAAGTGCGCCTTAAAACTATTAAATTAATAAAAAAATATGACGCACCTGCACCTGGACAATATCAATCTAGAGTTTGATTACAAGTAGGTACTACTCAATACGTGTAGTACAGTCGCCGTTAGATGCATGGAAGCAGCTATGGTGCTCAAAAATATCTAAACATGCACTCTAAGGCCATGACAAAAGAGGCGTGGCCTAACTACCGCGAAAATCGAAATTCGTAAATTTCGAGGATTTTTCTCTGTTACTCAAACGAAGGCGTCATTAGAGTGAGAGACAAATTTTCGCGGTAGGGCCGCTGCAGCCGTAGGTACCAAGTTTGCAAGTATCGGTTACGTTAGGTTTTACTCGATACGTATGTTACGTATTATATAGTATTATATCGAGCTTGCACTTATTTATTTGAGTGAGTGCATGCTTTACGTATCGAGTAAAACCTAAAGTAACCGAAACATTAAAAATCATGGTACGCCTACTGTTCAGATGTTTGTGAAGGCCCTAGCCGCTCGGATATATCTGAGGGCGATTGTACAGGTCTACCTCAACTGAAGTAGGTATGCATTCAATTCTTGTTTATGTAAAAAAAGCATTACATTATAGTGCTGCTCGAAAAAAATACAAAAAAATATTACGAATTGTTACTATTGTTAATAAACAAAAATGTTGTAAGCAATTGCGAAATAGGTATACAGTTATATAAAAATTTAAACCGCTTATACAGAATGCAAAATTCAAACATACTTACTCATCATTGTAACACCACTTGCTTATGATACTTATGATGGTAACGCGTCTAATGCGAAAGTGACGCGTAGCACGATAAGTAGATAAAACGGACCACCATAAGCCACCTGATTAGTATTGTCATACGGAAGTACCTACCATTACACAAAATTCCTACTCAATGTGATTATGTTTTACTTACATTAATGAAAGAGCTGTCATGAATTATTAAAATATATTATGTTTACAGCACTTTTCGTCTTTGTATTCTTATTACTGTCCACAGAACGACGAGTTAGCGTCACGGTATCGCATCGTCTGTTAGATTTAAATATGTGTTCAAAAAAATATTTAAAAATTCATTTACTAACGGAAAATATTTTCGGTATCTACAGAAATTTTAATTCATTAAGCGCGCTAGGGAAAACATTGGGTTTAGCTTGGATTTTTTACAATTTATTCATATGCATTTATGTAATTGTTTACTTAATAATTTCAACAAGGATAAACAGTTTCAAACATGCTGTACGATGTTTGTCTCAAATGTATTCCATTGTTTCAATCTTATTATCCTGTTACTATTCTAAAACTTATGTTAAATTCCTTTGATGTTTAAATGCTAATGATGTGTTGGTAGATTTTCAAAATGATGTGACGTATTCGCTCAGATTGAGATCATATTTTATTATAAGTGTAGCTCGATTAGGTATTTACATATTTCTTGGCTTGATCGCTTTGACTGCTGAACTGCTTGATGTTAACAGTACGACATTTGAGCAAGGTAAACCGAAGAATCCACTTTTAATTTATGGCTCAGTACTTTGTACAATACGCATACATGTCGAATATAACGCTCTTTACTATACATTTAATATTATATCTGAACAAATACAATGCATTGTGAGATCAGTGAAAATTATTTGTTTTGACAAAGATAATGACGATATCATTCGAGAAATATATTTAGAAAAATGTCGACAAAATTATACCAATATTAAAAAATGTATAACATTATGCAATAAAATGTATGGAAAGCAGGTAATCTAATTATCAACTGTCGCTTGATACGTGTAGATATTTTGTTTATAGTTTTTATTAACGCTATTTAAAATGCATTCCAGATGGCCGTCTCATTTTTTACTTCTGCGTTGCGTTATATAACAGTATTGTTTTCATTAGTTGCATCGAGACTCAGTGTAAGTATTTACGGTGATGATTTTTATTAAAAAGTGACTTTTTAATGTTTTTTTGGTTTACAGGACAACTACAATGTTATCACATTCCTTCCATATTTCGGGATGGTAATATGTGCCATTTACATTATATGCACAACGGCTCGAGCTGGGCAGAGCATTCACAACAGTGTCAATGCTCTCATCCGCTACTTAAACATACTTGTAACGCATACAGGTATTACGAATAGTAGAATTATTAAGATAATAGTACATTTCCTAACTAGTGCGGGAAAGTGATGATTTTTTTTCGTAACAAGTGCGTTAAAAAGAGAAATTACCACGCGCGTAGCGTGTGCAAAGTTCGTTTTAGCGCACTAGTTCGGATAAGTATTTTTCAATACAGTTGCTCAAAAAAGGTGTTTTTCTTGGCTGTTTGCATGCGCAAAGTTAGTTTTTGCGCACTAGTGCTTTTTACTATTCCAATCTTTTTAAATTAAGTTGTGTTCAATTTCACGACTGCATACTAAAAAGTTTTAAGCAATATCGCTTTACCAAGACGTAATAAAACTAAAAATCTACTGCTAATGCAAAACGATTAAAAATATTGATATTTCATATTTTATTCTTACTTCTTCATCATCATTCATCATATATATTTTTTCAATATTGAATATTGAAAAATATTTATGAGAACGGATCGGTCTCGAACCGAACTATACCTGAAAATCTAAATAGATTCCAATACTTGTCAAAAATTATTGCCATTAAATTGAAACATTAGGTGGTTCCGTAAATTTTAACTTCTGTAAATACGAGTATTATAGGCAGCTGCTTATTTTATCTATATTTAAATCTACTTCTATAAGACAACATTTAAATCTACTTCTTAATTAAAAAATCTTATTTAAATACTTGTCGCAAAAAAAGATATTTAATTTAATTGTTTTATTGGAAGAAAGTTTATATCTCAATGGCAATAACTCAGGATTTAACAACATTTGGTACCTATTAATAGTCTCGTAATGTGTGATAAAATTTTTAGGAAAACTGATTAGGTTACCAAAAGGTTTTTTTTCTGAAACGTTACAAATGTTACAATGACGATACCACACGTGTCACTGTGATATTTCGCCATCTTTGGTATTTTTTTCACGTATATTGGAATTCAGTTTTTAAGTTTAGTATATCATAAAAATATCCATGTGCAACACATAAACCTAGATGGGACTTCCCTATGGAAGGCTAGATGGTGTAAAGGGAGAAGCCTATGTCCTGCAGTGTACAAGTATAGGCTGATAAT
This sequence comes from Thaumatotibia leucotreta, assembly GCA_025490895.1. NCBI lineage: Eukaryota > Metazoa > Arthropoda > Insecta > Lepidoptera > Tortricidae > Thaumatotibia > Thaumatotibia leucotreta. The sequence goes on along the minus strand of JALPQI010008080.1, from coordinate 3,017 downwards.
GATGATGTCGGAAGTCATGCGATATCCTAAGAATTTATGTCTGGTAATTCACAGCTTTAAGAATAATCTAAACGCGGACGGAGACAACGGCAAAAGCTAGTAGCTTTGTCGACAGTACCAAACCGAGAAGTGAAACGTGCTTATTTAATACATTAAAACAATCTTCACCTCCTGAGGCCTAGTGACGTCGCTTACTTCAACCAAATTTTAACTTTGACTCTATATCTATAAAGTCAAAATGTTATGTAATATATATATGACATAGGGCCTCGCGAGGTTAAATTTAGGATGACCTTTATCACGATTTACACAATAACGAGTTGTATTAATTTATTAACATAGCTGTGTGCCGATGGTTGGTTATTTCTGAAACGTCACAATGGTAATGACATGGGACAGTGTTACATTTCGCCATCTTTGGTAGTTTTGGTAGTTTTTTTTTTACGTGTATTGAAATACGTTATAAACTATAGAGGCGTTTTTCTTAACTGCAAGCAATTTATTAAGTATCTAAAAGCAACATTTAGTTTTTGTTTTTATACAATTTAAATATTTATATACACATATAGTCGAACATGGTGTTATGAAGGTTATTAAAAGTGAAGATTTTATAGATTTAACTTTGTTTCTTACTTATAAATTATATATTTTCAAATAAAAACGTTTGAGTTGGCTGAATAGCAAAATCTATCAGCAATTAAATTATGAATGCAAGTTTTAGAGCTAAAGAAACACCTTTTGTCCGTCAAAAATATTCATTGTCGAAGTTTCATCTCATAACTACCTAGCTATTTTGTTTATCATCTTGAAATTTTTCGCAACTGTATTGAAAAACGTCGTTCGATGCACGCGCGGAAACGTCATTCTGAATGAAGTAATGACATACTTTCCGAACTAGCATCGAAATGTACTATTATTGTTGAAGAATCCCTAAATGTTCTAAAATTTACTTAGTGTAAGGCCTGAGTGGCGAGTGTCGAGCGCATAGCTTGCAAACTGGTGGCTTATGATGGTCCCTTCCCGTTTCGCGTGTCGTGCTAGGCGTCACTTGCACTTGCATACTTGTTAGAACGTGACGGCAACGACGTATACGACTAGCCCGAGACTAGCACCTTTCTAACCCCCGCGAGACGAGCTACTGGACGCTCACCACTCAGGCGTTTCATTGGAAGTCTATTCAATTCTTCATTATTATACTGCATCAAATGTCACTCGCCATCCATCGATTTAAGGCTGTAAGGGTTAATACAAATAGTAGAATCTAAAAATATACCTATATACAAATACGACTGACTTTCCATAGCATTTCACGCCTTTAACACGTATTATTATCATGAACCACGTTCGCAGATATATTTTTACATTTGTACTAATAAGTATTTATTTTTAAAACTATAAATGCATGTATACTCAATATTTACATTTTAAGTTCGTAATAAAGCCAAGATTGTGTTCTAAAAGCGCGTGATTGTAGAATAATGCAAGTTTTTAGGTTTGTTTACATTTCTTAGATTCTACTAATGATTGGTATAAAAAATAGGTATTTGGTATACATTTTGCACGGCCTTAATCCGATTCACTTAAGAAAGGGACAACGGCAACTTCGTTTGGTAATATCTATACGCATTACTTTTGTTATATCTACTTATATTCGTAGTTTTCTATAATTAAAACAATATCATAAAAGCTGACATGGGTAAAATTTGATTTAATTGTAAGTTAATTGTTAAAACAATGCTGAAATATTTATATTCATGGTAAAATAGGCGAATACGTTTTCGAAAAAAGGAAGCTCTCATTTCGTCTTAACAAGTAACGTAAGCGCCAAATGTTAACTGAAATATATATATGCTAGTTCCATTGTAGTCTTGCATCGTGTTCCTCAAACCTGAGGTCTTGATTCCCTATTAGATGCATGACCTTGCGAACAGCGCGAGTGGACAGTTTTGGTGCCGTTCTGCGGAAAAATATGTCGTCGCTTTTAAGCAGAATACGGGGCAGTTCCAACAGCCTCCTAAGGACTGTAGCCTTAAGGAGTGAGTGCTCAATAATGCAACACTTAATTAAAAATACCATGTCCGTTGCTGTGTATGTTTACTAACATAGTTTTTTAAGTAATAGTAATTAAGGTAACTAACATATAATGGATCTTTTCTCAAACATGCAATGAAATGTTGTAGTTACGTGCTTAAAAAGTGGCCGGGAAGTATCTCGTTGCCGGCCTAGGCCGGCAAGTGCCTCTTTTTTAATTTTCATTTGACAAAGGGTTGTGACCTGGCATCTTGGCTTTCAGCCAATAATTATCTGCAAGTAATATTAGTATAAAAAAAATGGTAGGCAAATTTTTGCAGTTATAATTAGGTATTTAAATTATATAATTTAAAATAAATGTACAATAACTACTCAAAATAATATTTAAAAAGCAGTATTATACGGCGCGATCCGTCGGCCCGATCACTGCATGCAATTAATTGGACCCAACCGACGGCGTCGTCTAATACCGCTTTTAAAATGTAAAAATTAGCAACTTTCAAACAGGTCAATCTTAAAAAAAAAATGAGGTGTCGGTGTCGTATTTGACTTTTGTTGTGTTTCAAAGACTTAGTTATGTACCTAGTTGACTTGTAATTTCTTAGAAAGAAGGTACATTTTTTGTTTCATTTCATTGCATGTTTGAGAAAAGCATTATACATACCTCGGCCATGAAGTGACGGGTTGCCGTCCGAATACTATCCGGCCTCGCTTCGCTCGGCCGTCTACATATATTCGGCCGGCAACCAGTCACTTCCCGGCCTCGGTAGTAATGTACTATTGTTGTCTGAATAAATAAATGATATATGTATATGTGTATATATATATATATATATATGTATATATATATATATATATATATATATATTATATATATATATATATATAGATATATAGATATATAGATATATAGTATTTACCACACACCACTCGTTTCTAAAGCATTTCGTGTGAATCCTTATCTGTACTTCTAAGGTTATGACAGC
>JALPQI010008079.1:0-22155 GCA_025490895.1 Thaumatotibia leucotreta | reverse complement strand
AGTAACTTTACATAGAGGTCAAATGAATTTCTGTGACTCATGTTTACAATTTTTTAAAAGCGAAAATAAATTTAAAACTCATCATTGTTCTGAAATTGTAACAGTTTTACCTAATGAAAATACTGTCATTCAATTTAAGAATTTCGAACGCAAGCAAAAAATTAATTTCATTATATACGCTGACTTCGAAAGCATGTTAATTAATTGTAATTCAAAGAATGGTAAAAATACGCAGAACCTGAAAAAGCATGTCCCAACATGTTTTGGTTATTATGTATGCTGCTCGCACGATTCCAGTTTGAATAAATACGTTTCTTACAGAGGTGAAGATTGCGTGAAAGTTTTTGTTGAATGGTTAATTAACGATATTCAAGAAATTAACAGTATACTGATTAAAAATAATCCTATGAATCCATTATCAAAAGAAGAACAATGTAATTATGAGAATGCTACACACTGTCATATTTGTAAACAGTTTTTATTTGGTGACAAAGTTCGTGATCACGATCACATCACATCAGAATACAGAGGTGCCTCTCACTCACTATGCAACCTGCAATACAGAATCTGTCCATTTGTACCAGTTGTCTTACATAATTTAGCTGGGTATGATAGTCATCTCTTTATAGAAGAACTTACAAAGTACCCCGGTTCTATTAAAATAATGCCACAGTCCAAGGAAAAATATTCATGTATAAAAAAAACGATATCTTCAACTAACGAACCGAGTCAATCACTTGAAATAAAGTTTATTGATTCCTACCAATTTCTTAGTTCCAGTTTATTTGAGTTAACCAAAAGTTTGAACAAAGAAGATTATGTTAACTTGTCTAAAGAATTTACTGATGGGTACCACTTTCAGTTATTAACACGTAAAGGTGTTTACCCTTATGATTACATTGATTCCTGGTTAAAATATGAAGACAATAAATTACCAGAAAAAGAAATGTTTTATAATTCTCTGCAATGTAAACGTATATCAGATACCGATTTTAAGCATGCCGAAACTGTATGGTCAGCTTTTAATATAAAGACTTTAGGAGAATATACTGATTTATACTTAAAATGTGACGTCTTATTGTTATGCGATGTATTTGAACATTTTAGAAATACTAGTTTGCAGCATTATAATCTGGACCCTGCTTATTATGTATCTGCGCCTAATTTAAGTTGGGATGCTATGCTTTTGTTTACAGACGTAAAATTACAATTAATACACGATTTAGAAGTATATCAGATGATAGAAAGAGGAATACGTGGCGGGTTAGCCCAGTGTTCTCTTCGGAATTCAAAAGCAAACAATAAATACACACCCGATTATGATGCTTCTAAACCCACATCATATTTGATATATTTAGATTGTAACAATCTCTATGGTTATGCGATGAGACAAAAAATACCTGTATCAGATTTTGAATTTTTAAATCCCGATGAAGTTATCAATTTTAACATACTGACCATACCAAGAAACGGTGAACATGGATACATTTTAGAAGTTGATATGAGTTATCCTGATCATTTACATGATTATCATGCTGACTTGCCCTTTGCACCTGAAAAGTTTGTCCCCCCTGGAGGAAAGACAGAAAAGTTAATTGCAAATTTACATGACAAATACAACTATATCATTCATTTCGTACATTTAAAAGAATGTCTAAAGAATGGGTTAGTGTTACAGAAAATACATCGCATCCTTCGTTTTAGACAGTCTAATTTCTTACAAAAATATATTGATCTCAATACTCGATTGCGACAAGAAGCTTCTACTACATTTGAGAAAGACTTTTTTAACCCTTTACCGCATATCGTGACATATTTGGGACGCTCGATATTTTCAACTACTACACTATTTTAACACATTATCTGTGTATCAAATTTACATTTAAATACTAGCTAGATATTTAAATTACCCATTGGGGTAGTTATTAAACATTAAATCTTTCGCAATGTTACAAAAAATGATTGTAGAAAGTCAGTTGCAGAGATTCTGTGAACAGAGCAAGGCAGCCGTTTTTTGAACGCAGTTTTATTAAACATAAATCAATGTTTTGGTGAATTTATAGTTGTTAGTATACAGTGACATGAATCCCCAACATTTTTACGGCAGTCGACGTAAGTAATTATATTTAGATTACATTGATTTATTTAATTAAATTTTGTTCCATATTCGGAACATAATGCATTCACGGCTTTTCGAACTAAGACAAATGTGGCACAACATGCAGTCTAGTCAACGAATACTAATCTTCATATTTGGAACTGTATGCATGGGACGTGTAGATCTTCTAGACGCGATGTTGGGATTTTACAGAATAAAAGTAAGGAGCAAAAAGTGGCACCACAGGCTGTTTTTCCACTTAGTAGACCCAAGTTGCGTCAATAGCTGGTTGTTGTAGAGGCGCAGCATGTCACAGAGAGGAGAAAATACATATATGCCTTTACTGGACTTAAAGCTGAATTTGGCAGAAGTTTTGATGGCCAAGGATACTAGAGTATTTACACCTACACGTCGCGGCAGTATAAATATTGTTGTTAGAATATGAAGTTTTTTTTACGTTTTAGGCAATAGGTACTATACTGGTCATGACATGACCTCATATTGTTCCAAATTTGTCTAGTATATGATACTAGCCAAGATTGCATATTGTTCCAGATTTGCCCGCAATTGTTTTTCTAAAATAAAGTAATTAAAAACATTTATATGTTTTTTTCATTATTTTTCTAAGGTTATATTTCTCATTTATAATTACATATATTTTTTTCAAACACATCAAAAAATCCATGCGGTAAAGGGTTAAATTACTAAACAATGCTATATTTGGTAAAACCATTGAAAACAAGCGAAATCATATGCAAGTTCAATTAGTTACAAAATGGAAAGACAATGACAATAAAACAAACAAGCACTTAGGTGCAGAGAAAATACTATTGAAACCTAATGTAAAGAGTGTATCTATAATTAATGAAAACTTTGTAGCTATTCAATTAAGTCCAGAAAAAATTTGTTTAGACCGCCCCATTTATGTTGGATTTACAGTTTTAGAATTGGCGAAAAAGCACCTATACCGATTTCATTATGATTTCGTTAAAAAAACGTACCAAGAAAATGTTAAACTCTGCTATACTGATACTGACAGCCTTCTATATAACATTATAACTGACGACTTTTACAACGATCTAAATAAAAACATATTAAAATTTGATACTAGTAATTATGAGCACAATAACCCGTACGGTATACCTAAATTGAATGCTAAAGTACCTGGTTTATTTAAAGATGAATTTGGCGGTGTGGTAATTACTGAATTCGTTGGATTAAGAGCTAAACTGTATTGTTTAAAAAGTGTAAAGAAGACAATAACAAAAGCAAAAGGAGTCACGAAACCTATAACTAATAAATTAAAAATTAAACATTTTGACGAAGCTTTGCAAACAAAAAAAGTGTATAGCCATAATATGAATATGATACGATCTATCAAACATGTTTTATATTCACAGCAAGTTGATAAAGTCGTTTTAAACTGTAACGACGATAAAAGGCAAATACTGCCCGACAACATACAAACTTTACCATGGGGCCACTGTAATACTATATTTTAAATTAAATATAATCGTGAAGTATTTAAGTATAATTTGTTTTTTTATAAGTTATTTTTAAGGCTTCTCTGTATCACTCTCATAAATGCAATAAATTAATTGACTTGTTAAATAATCATTGTTGTTTTTATTTGGTAAGGCACCTATATAAAGCGTAGAAATATCATATTTTCCTCATATTCACAATGAAATTCATTAAGCATACTCAAACTCTGGAAGTAAATAGTATAATAGTAGAAAATGATCGTCACAGAAATACAACACATAGTACATTATTCCCCAATACAATTCGTTGTATAATATGTGGACCCTCAAACTGTGGTAAAACTAATATAATGTTAAATTTACTAATACATGAAAATGGTCTAAAGTTTAAAAATATCTATTTGTATTCAAAGACAGCTTTCCAGCCAAAGTATCGTTACCTCCAGCAAATTATGGAGAAAGTTCCAGATGCCAAGTTTTTAATATTTAACGACAATAACGAAGTTATTCATCCAAATGAGGCCATGACCGATTCAATCATGATTTTTGATGATGTCGCATGTGAAAATCAAGTAAACATTCGCAACTACTTTGCTATGGGAAGACATAGACAAATTGATTGTTTTTATTTATCGCAAACTTATTCCAAAATTCCAAAACAATTGCTAAGGGATAATGTCAATCTGTTAATTGTTTTCAAACAGGATGATATTAACTTGAAACATATATACAATGAACATGTGAACACTGATATGGATTGGATAAAATTCAAAGAACTTTGTTCAATTATATGGTATACTCGTTTTAGCTTTTTACTGATCAATAAAGATTGCGGTATAAATAAAGGTCGATATAGACAAGGGTTTGACACATATATTTATTTTTAGATTTTCCATTATAAAATGATTTAAATGTCAACGTAGTCCTCACTTGAATTTAAGTGCCTGTATTAATCGGTTGATGTTAACGCTGGTAAAATGGATACACGTTTAAAAGAACAAGTTATTAAAGCTGCAGATAATATTAAAAAAAAAATAAAGAAGATTAATAATGAAGAACATGAAAATCATATACATTTTAGAAAAGTTTTTAAGTCTATTACTGAACCATTGGAAAATATTGCTATGCAAAGTGTTAATGTCAAACCGGATTTTATTATGAGCACTAGTACAGATACGAATGACATATCTCAGAGTTTAAATGATTCTACAGGATACAAAAATTTCAAAGATCTAATTGATCCTGATGGACACTCCGAATATTATGAATACTCTAATGATAACGATAATAATTCTCACGAAGAAAATAATGATACACTTTTATCTCTAAAAAAAGAAGATATGATTGATTTATATCAGGACATTAATATACCATTCGGTATTCGCAGCATGAATAAAAAGTTGATGATGGGTAATTCTGATGTATGCTTATCTTTAGTGAATAATGGTACTAGTACTGAAAAAAAATATGTTATTACTATCGATAAGAAAAAGTTTGATTTAACCGCTGGTTTAAAGGAACTATTAATGCGAAACAAACCCGATCTCAAGCTTGTTACTGAAAACGACAAAACTGAATATAAAGAAATGCTGATACGTACAAACGCACATAAACGTGATTTTGATCCAAACGGAAAAATAAAAGGAGACAAAGGTTCAAAATATTGTACTATTATCAAACCCCTCTTTTCACAACTAATTGACACGAAATCCCACAAAAACCTTTCAGAGCAGGTATCAAACGTTAAAGTAGGTGGAAACTTGCCTGAATTAAAACATTATAAAAGTAATACAGACTATATATATTGGGATGATCCAAATGAATTAATTGAACGACTAACACTTTTAATTGCATCTAAAAACGTTGGTAACACGAACCATGATAATGAAATTATATCAATTATTGAAGAATTGAAGGAAGCTGGTATTGTAAAGCAATAAAATATATCGAAGTATTATGTTAGTGCTCAGTATGTAAATACACCCTTCTCAGACATGACAAATAACAGAAACGTTGACAATTGTGAAGCAGAATTAAATAAAATATCAAGCTCGGATGAGAATGCATTAATAAATTCAGAAATAATAAACAAAATCGAAGACTGTGTGAAAAAGTTCATAAATCTTGATAACAAAATTTTTGCTTTATTTAATCGAATAAAGAAAGTTGAAAAAGATATTTCAAATAAAGAACTTGAACAAAATCTGAATAAACATTATGAGCAAACTAGACGTCGTAAATGAAATTCACAAAAATGCAAGGGTGAATTTCCCTCGAAGGAGTGTAATTTTAAGGGATATCGATGACCTTTGGCAAGCTGATTTAATAGATATGCAGACGTTTTCAAAACTGAATGCTGGTTATAAATACATATTTGTGATTATTGATTGTTTCTCAAAATACGCCTGGACAATTCCACTCAAACGTAAGACTAAAGAAATCGTATCTAAAGAGTTGCACACGTTATTTTTATCAACAGGACGTAAACCACGCAATTTACAAACAGACCAGGGTAATGAATTTTATAATAATGATTTTAAAAAAGTTGTTGAAAAATATAATATTAATCATTACTCTACATATTCCACAAAAAAGGCATCAATAGTTGAAAGACTTATAAGAACTCTTAAATCTAAGCTGTATAAGGAGTTTAGTCTGAAGGGGAATTATAAGTGGATTGATGGAACTCTTGATCAGATAATTTCAGAATATAATCAAACTTTTCATAGGACTGTGGGAAAAGCACCGGCCGCAATCAATCATAGTAATAAAGAATCTGTATTACAAAGATACATTAGGAATACACTATCAAAGAAAAAACTGTTTTGTAAAAGGTTTCATGTTGGAGATTTTGTAAGAGTCAGTAAGTATAAAGGATGTTTCGAGAAACGATTTACCCCTAATTGGTCAACAGAAATATTTAAGATAACTAAAGTTCAAAATACTAACCCAACCACATATTATCTAGAGGACACCAAGCGTAGACCCATTTTAGGAGCATTTTATGCGCAAGAAATTCAGAAAACTTTGCACCCAAATGTTTATCTTGTTGAACGAGTCTTAAAACGTAAAGGAAATAAAGTATATGTTAAGTGGCTCGGTCTTCCATCAAGTGAAAATAGCTGGATTGATAAGACAAATCGTTTATAGTGCTTAAAATTAAGAAAAGTGTTTATATTAGCTATCACTTTTTCATGCAGTCATTTGTATTTTGAACTTTACACTATAAAGACCACAGTACTTACAAAAATTATACATAATAATATTAATACATTTTATAAAAATGGCATACACGAGACATAACCCTGAAAATGAAAATAAGAAGAAATCTGGAGCTGGTTTAAAGAAAACTTTTAACAATCTTGTTTTACACACTAAAAAACATGTCAGTAAACTAAAGCCAAAATGTAAGAAAATGTTAATGGAACTAGCATATGCTGCTGCTCAAGAATTAGCATCGGACTTACCTATACAATTACCCCGAGTCATACCTGTACCTAAAACTGGTGGATTTTTACCATTAATTCCAATTTTAGCAGGATTATCAGCTACAGGAAGTTTAGCAGGAGGTGTCGCTGGAATAAGCAAAGCTATTAATCATTATAAAATAGCAAAACGACAATTAGCTGAATACAAAAGACGTAATATAAAAATGGAAGCTAAATGTATTGGAAAAGGATTACATCTTAAGCCATACAAGGGCGGACTAGGAATCTTTATTTCGAATAAAAAAAACTAGATGATAGGCTACCCAATAGAGCATTGAGTAATATCGACATAATAAAACATTCGAAAAGTATTCCATATTTTCGTGGTGTATTCATGAGAGATGAATTACCAAAAAAGCCATTATCGATCGAATGTGGTGTTATTAATTTAGATTCTTCTGAAAATAATGGTACTCACTGGGTAGCCTACGGAAAATTTAAAGATTATATTGAATATTTTGATAGTTACGGGAATTTAAAACCTCCTAAAGAATTCATAAAATATATGGGAGCTAATATACACTATAATTATGATAATATACAAAAAAAAACATTTATTTAACTGCGGACATTTATGTTTAAAATTTCTGTATTCGTTCTGGGAAAAATGTTTGCCAAATATATAAGCATTAAATACACGATACGAACAAAATACATAATAAAAAAACAATATTGATAAAATGATACCTATTTTAATTCACCTCACATTCCATCTCGAACAGTGCCTAGAGAAGGGTGTTAAGCATACGTTTACATAATAATACCTAACAAAATAGTTCTTCCTGTCAAGCATCATGTATGTTTTCAATAAAAGCGTAATTACAAGGGCAACAACCAATATTCAAGCCCCAACCTTTAAAGGAGCAAGTCGATTAAATTCCAGCAAGAAAATTACTAAGAGCAATAAATTATTTCTTCGTTCTCTTGGGCTTAAAATAAAATAAAAATATATATTATAAAATGCTACATATCACAGATCTCCCGCAACAAGATAATTCAATTGAAAGCTATGCCATCCATTCATATAATCCCTACAATCATAGCTTTAAGGAAAATGATGAAATCAGAATACCCATTAATCAACAGGATGTATATGTATTACCATCTGCAAGCTCCATTTACATTGAAGGATATGCAAGTGTGTCTGCAGTAGACGCAACGGGAAAAACGATAACAAAAGATGTAAATTTAACAAATAATGCTATACTATTTTTGTTCAAAGATATAAGTTATGAAGTGAATGGGATTGAAATAGATCGAAATAAAAATACGGGGATCACGACAACGATAAAATCTCTTATTTCAATGAATGAAGGAGAAAGTAAGAACGCTGCATTGTGGGGTTGGAATTTAAGCGGATTTACTCTAAATAAAGGTCATTTTTCCGTCATAATACCTCTGAATAAAGTGCTCGGCTTCGCAGAAGATTATAATAAAATTTTCGTTAATTGTAGACATGAACTTGTACTACATAGAAGTAATTCAGTTTTAAATAGCGTCGTAATAGATAAAGGTGATAAAGTTCAAATAGATATCCATAAAATCCAATGGCGTGTACCACACATTAGAGTTTCTGATCGTAATAGATTATTATTACTTAAATGTTTGGAAAAAGATCGTGCTATACAAGTAGCGTTCCGGAATTGGGACTTATATGAATATCCACTTTTACCTAAAACAACAAAACATGCATGGTCAATAAAAACTGCTTCCCAGTTAGAAAAGCCCAGATATGTTATATTAGGACTACAAACTGATAGAAAACTGAACAAGTTAAAAAATTCCTCTGTATTTGATCACTGCAATATAACTAACGTTAAGTTATTTTTAAATTCACAGTATTTTCCATATGATCCACTTAATTTAAAATTTAGTGAAGATAAATTTAGTATATTATACGAAATGTATGCTAATTTCCGTCAGTCGTATTATGGCCTCAGTATCGATCCTCTGCTTGCCCTGAACACTTTTGGGAGAAAAACTCCGCTATTTGTTATTGACTGCTCAAGGCAAAACGATTCATTAAAAACTGGACCAGTTGACGTTCGACTAGAAATCGAGTCCTCAGAAGACATACCTGAAAATACGACAGCCTACTGTTTGATTATAAACGATCGTCTTGTCGAGTATAAACCTCTGAGTAATATAGTTCGGAAATTATCATGAATGTGATTTTGGATGTTCAAGGATTTAAAAATGATAACAATCAATTTATACCCAAAGAAATAGCTATTATTTACCAAAACAGTTTTCTTGTGTTGCTCATCAGACCACCGCATCCGTTCTATGCCTTAACAAAGAAAGAACGTTTACAAGTCTCATGGGTCGAAAAATACAGAGGAATATTATGGAATGAAGGCTATGTACCATACTTTAATTATAAGAATTTGATTGTGGACTTCTGTAAAAATAAACACATTTATACAAAAGGTTATGAAAAAGTGCAGTGGGTGAAAGAAATAACAGAATGTAATAACATTTATAATTTAGAATATTTTGATTGTCCTAATTTAAAGACTTTATGTGAAAAATATTCAACTAATTCTGATATTCAAAATTGTATTTATCATACTAATGTTTGTGCTTTTAAGAATGTATCATGTATGAATAAGTGGTGTATAGAAAATAATGTTTTTTTTACAAAATAAAGTATGTTTATGATATTATACATGTGGTTTCTTTTTTATATTATATATGACCCATAAAACACAATACTATTATCAATAATTTTAGTATCAAACCTAAAGTCACTTGAAGCAAACGCAACTGAATAATAAATAAAAAATGGACTTCAATGTAGGAGATAGAAGACAGTGTTGAAGTTATTATTGATCAATGTCATCTACACGGACGTCGCATAAGCTCGAAATGGTTTCATTAGACATATACGATTTTCATAAAATATTAAACATGAATGTATTTGGAAAAATAAAATACATATTTGGAAACAAAAAATATCATTTAATCAATGATTATCCTCAGAAAATTACCACAAAAATATACACATGGGATATACTATCCGATGATGAAAAAAGGAACACGAAACTTGAAGTGTACTATGAGACTAGTGATTGTGATACAAATTACTTTATACTTGTTAAAAACCCCACGAAAGCTTTACGAATCGAGTTGGCACATGACGAATTCCATGATTTATTACCATTCCTGAAACCCTGCTTGAGGATATAAATGAAGGTTGAATATTCTACACGGCTTCATTTGAGAAAATGTCTTTATCCGACGTAGAACATGTTTTCGGTGATAAATAAAAAATGGACTTCAATGTAGGAGACACTGTTGAAGTTATTATTGATCAATGTCATCTACACGGACGTCACGATGTTAAACTAATAAACACTGAACACTATTGTGGTGTTTTAATAACTAACTGTTATTTAAAATCTAAGCGAATGCGTATATATTATACTGGTTTGCGAGTATCAGCGCGAGTAATCAGAAAAGATAAATGTTTCGTAGACTTGGTACCATTGGTGTAAATAAATACAATATTCGAATGGATAAATGCTACTTCTGGAGTAAAATGTCAGCTTGAATCGATTCAAATTAGTGTTCCACTAAATGTGTATTTGAATGATAACTTCTTGAATCGATTCAAATTAGTATTCGAATGTGTATTTTTGGTGCAGCTGGATCTTATCTGATCCAGCTGCACCAATAATACACTACTGTGGTCGCATGATCCAGTTATGTTTCTTTAATACTTTCACAAATTAAATCTCCTAAAACTCCTGTTCAACATTGGTGTGGCTAATACACCATTTGGGTATGAATTAATTTTGGAAATCGATTTTGGACTGTATAGGTATCTAGAGGAAATTTTAGTTATTTTAAATTTTTATAAAAGCACGGCACGAGTGAAACGAGTCTCAAAAACTAAGTATTAGAGAAAGTAAGGATGCTCAGCGCACTGACCTGGTCTTAAATCCTTGGGCTGCAGGAGCGTCTCGTTCCGAAGCACTTGTCAACAGGCCTGTGACTGTCTCTCACCACTTAATTTCACTGCGCGCGCGCGATAGTAGCTACTTGCCATAAAAACTTGACATTACACTAGTTTAGGCTTATTTAAAAATAATCATCATTATATATGATGCGTGCGGGACGCTCTCGATTTAGGAACTGGTGAGCCAATATGGCTGCCCATACAAAATCCGTCCAGAGAGACGGAAATACGGCCTCATGCGCGTGAGCAAAGGATAGGAGATGCGAGTGGGCAAACTGCGTTTCACAAGTACCTTCATTTTAATTATGAAGAAAATCTACCTTAAAACTACAAATATAAATTTGATACCCAACATCCCCCCGGCCTTGAAGGAACCCTTCAAAAGAAAGAGGAATGAGCCAAAATGCTCGAACATTAATCCTAGCCTACAAGTAAGGTCATTGTGCTAAGTTAATTCTAATATGGGGTTTAAAATTATTATTTAACCTAACATCTTAACCAGCTTTAATTGCTATAAGTAGATAGGATACACAATAATTGTGTGAATGCATAAAAATAAAGTAAGAATAGAAAAGCTAAACTATCTTATTTTCTATAGATAAGTACGTCGGCGCTAGACGTGTGCTAATAATAACTACTAAAAATGTATAACTAAAGATAAGACTCCTATTGAGTCGGTAAAGGACATAACCGGATAACCGGACGTCTGTAAGTACCGGTTTTAGTTTTGACGTCCGCTACTCGTATAATTCCGTCTTGACTATTAGGGAAAACGTTGGTTATTATTCCTAAAGGCCATTGCAACGGCGGTGCGTTGTCAACAATTAATATTACCACGGTACCTACTTTAATAGGATTTGTGGGTGTGTTCCATTTTTCACGTTGTTGCAAATTATGTAGATATTCTGTTCGAAATCTTTTCCAATACGACTGCACCAGCGAGTCCATTAGTGAAAAACGGGACAACAGATTTGGCTGTTCGTCTGTCAAGTCAGCGGCGGGTAAAAATTCCAGCGGTGAAACGGTTAAAAAATGAGAAGGAGTTAACGCGAGAGGTTCAGACGGGTCAGAGCTTAAAGTGTACATGGGGCGACTATTAAGTACTGATTCTATTTGAATTAAGACTGTGGTCATCTCTTCAAAAGTTAAGATCTCTTTACCGATTACTCTGAACAACAGCGATTTGGTGCTTTTTATGTTGGCTTCCCATATACCCCCGAAATGACTAGCTGTTGGTGGATTCATTTTCCATTCTATGCGATGCTTAGCTAGTTCATCGTTAAAGTTTCGAAAATATTCGTCCGATGTTAAAAAATCGTGAAGCTCTTTAAAATAAGCTTTAGACGATACAAAATTGGTACCGTTATCTGAATAAAGAAAGGCACAAGGACCTCGTCGCGATATAAAGCGCTTAAAAGCGTCTATAAAACCTGCGGAAGTTAAATTTGATACCAATTCTATATGAACTGCTTTTGTCACGAGACAAATAAAAATACATATGTAAGCTTTCACGCTACGGACTCCGCGCTTTCTATAAGGAGTGACATAAAGGGGGCCCGCATAATCTACGCCTGTATGCATAAAAGCTTTGCATTCTTCTAAGCGACACTTTGGCAAATCAGCCATTGGAGGAAAAGTCGGCTTAGGATTGAGTTTAAAACAACTGTTACATTTTTGGATGCGTAGTCTAACGATACGACGTCCGGAAAGAATCCAATACCTGTTTTTAAGTATACCTACTAATAACTGCGGCCCTGCGTGCGAGTTTTCGCGGTGATAAAAATCAATTAAGAGCTCAACGACGCGACCTTTTCTAGGTAATATAATTGGATGCTTGGACGCGTAATCCAGCGACGAGTTCGATAGGCGACCTCCGACGCGTAAAATTCCGTCAGATAGAAAAGGAAAAAGTTTCTGTAATTTTAAAGAGCATTTATTCCCTTTCGATAAAGATTTGATATCTTCTGAAAAGTATGTACTTTGAACTGCTCGTAAAATTGCTAGCTCCGCAATATTTAAATCATTAGCGGTGATTACATCATTTAGCGGCAACTTCTTCATAAAACGAAGGACGTAAACGGTAGTCCGAAGAAGCTTATTCCATGAGGAACAGCGGAGTGCGAGTGACAAAATAGGGTTGTCAATTTCAGTGACTACAGTAGCCACATGAGCCACGATTTTCCTCTGCTCCGGCAGCTGCGACTTGTTCGGAACGAACCTTTGTATAGGCCAATTTTCTATAGGTTCCGATAACCAAGCCGGCCCCTTGAACCAGAGCTCGTGTTCGAGGAGTTGCGAGGGAGTAAGTCCTCGCGAGACGCAGTCGCTAGGGTTTTGAGCACCCGCGATGTGATATAAGTTCTCAGGTGAAATATTAGCCTGAATTTGAGAAATGCGGTTAGCGACATAAGTGTCAAACCTATGCGGTGAAGCGACCGACCAACATAAGGCGACCTCCGAGTCAGAAAAGGCGTAAATGTTATTTATTTCATGCCTACTCGACATGGTGTCGTGAACTTCTTTGAGGAGTCGAGAAAGAAGTAATATTCCACAAAGTTCCAAACGAGCGAGTGTAATTGTAGGCTTAGCTGGTGAAACTCTTGATTTCGAGCAAAGCAACGTCACCACAGGGGGCTCGTTATCATTGACGACGTGTGAATAAATCACACAACCATATGCGGATTCACTCGCGTCGGAAAAACCAACCAGTGTAACTTGAGACCCGGCTTTAATGCCTGTATGTCGTGAAAACTTTAGATGCGATATCAGAGGTAGCTCTGACAAATATACTTGCCACAGCTTGACAATATGAGGGGGAGGTACCTCGTCCCAATCTAAGGAAATCAACCAAAGTTGCTTAATTAACAATTTAGCATATAGAATAACAGGTCCGACCAACCCTAGTACATCGTATAGACGCGCGGTTGTCGAGAGTATGGCACGCTTGGTACATACCGACCGCGGACTCGAAATATCGAAAATAAAGCAATCTTGCACGGGCAACCATTTTAAACCTAAAATCTTAAACGTATTTCCATCGTCGAAAGAAATAGATTCAGATTGGCGGTGTGAGTCTGGTATGTGCTCGAGAAGTTCTTGCGAGTTCGAAGTCCATTTAAGAAGGTCGAAACCACCGGCTTTAAAGAGAGCAATTAACTCATTTGCCGTCTTGACAGCTTCCCCTAGCGAGGAAGAAGAAGAAGCGAGATCATCCATATATACATCTCTTTCTAGCACAGCGGCTGCGTTTGGCCATTTGTGGCGCTCATCAGCGGCCAACTGGCGCAAAGTGCGAATTGCCAAATAAGCTGAAGGTCGGAGACCGAACGTCACACGCGTGAACGTCAGGACCTCGAGCGGGTCGGTGTCCGAAAACCGATATATAATCCGTTGATACTTACGGTGCGGTGCGTTTACGTAAATGCATAAGTACATTTGTTTTACGTCAGCAAAAAAAGCTATTTTGTAAATTCGAACATTTAATAAAATGTGAAAAATATTTGCCTGTAAGTTACTTCCTGTATACAAAATATCATTTAACGAGAGGCCGGTATCAGTCTTTGAACTGCCGTCTAGGACCGGTCTCACTTTCGTACTAATTTTGTCGTTTCTAATCACCGGTGAATGTGGTAAAAAGAAACCCGGAGTGTCGGACTCACAAGGCGCGGTGCGGACTAAGATACCTTTGTTAAGGTAATCGTAGATAACTTCGTCGTATTTCGATTTAAGATCGTGATTTTTCGCGAATTTCTTTTCCAAAAGTAAAAAACGTCTCTTAGCGGTGTTAAGCGAGTCTCCTAACGCGGTAGGGTCGTCTTTAAACGGAAGATCCACAGAATAACTGCCGTCGTCATTACGGACAGTGGTTGAAGTATAAATATCCTCGCATTTCTGATCTTCTGGGCTCAAAAACTTACGCGTGGGTATTTCTTCTACAGCCCAGAAGTTCTCAACTAGTTTATGCAGCGGATCGCTAGTAAAAGCGCAGAAGGTGCGAGATGCGGTATGCGAATTCGCGATAGCGGCGTCGCCCATTATTAAATATCCGAGGGTCGACTCTAAAGCGGTAGGTATTCTAGGGTCTGGATTCATGATTTTCTTGCCTGAGAATATTTCACAGAACACATTAACTCCTAAAATAACATCAATGGGCCCCGGTTCCGAAAAGTTATCATCAGCGAGTATGAATTGGCTAACAGCGTCGATAGCCTCTTTACTTAAGGGCGCGTCGGGCAACGGCGTTGTCAAGCGGTCGGCGACCAGCGGTTTTATAGTATATTGGAAAGAGTCGTCCAATCGAGAGGCGAAGGTAAGCTCAGTCTTACCTTTTACCTGAAGAACCATTTCTCCTATACCAGTAACTTCAGTTAAGCGTGGCGGCATCTCAATAGGAAGAGAGAGGCGCTTGCAACATGCGATAGTTATATAGTCTGACATGGAGCCAGGATCTACTAACGCGCGTAGATAATGAATGCGGTTGAATTTATCAATGACTTTTATTTGTGCCGTAGCGAGCATTGCTGTTACTTCAAAACAGCTGTTGCTATCGAAAGCGACCACACACACAGGTGCGGAAGGCGGTAGGCTATTTTCGACCTTAACTGCGACAGTTGCAGAGTCTATATTAGCCTGAGCGGGCGAATTATTGTGAATCTTACCCGATAAGGCGGGAGTTGAATCACAAGCGGTAGCGGGTGCGGTAATAACAACGTTATTTGTCGTTAAATAATTGTCAGTAGCGACAGTAGCGGGCGGTGACACCACTGCGTTAAGAGCGCAGAGAAATTTTTCTTTCGTGTTGAAATGCAACAACGAATGGTGCCTTAAAGAACAATGCGAACAATTACGCTTAGAGGTACAAGCTAAAGTTTTATGCTTTGCACTTAAGCAATTGTTGCAATAAGAGTTCAATTTAATAAAATTGAATCTCTCATGCGGCGTCATCTTGATAAAAGATTGACATGAGTATAAATGATCGTGTTTACTATTGCATAACGAACATTTATCGCCGGCGCTTGTGCGGAGGGCCGCAGCTGCGCCAACAAAGGGTTTAGGTATTAGTTTTTGCGGGGTACGAAGTTTATAGGTATTGTCAACCTGCAGTTTACTATTCGATGCATTCGGGGAGCGACTTAAAACTTTGTTTTGCTCTTTGACGAATTCAATCAAGTGTTGATAAGTAGGTATTTTTTCCTTGCGGTAGGTAATTTCAAACAACTTAATTGTGTCGGCGTCTAACTTTTGCAGAGCTAAATGTAAAAGCATAAAATCGGTTAAATCATCTAATTTTAACTGCTTAAGCGCTTCGACAGATGAATTAAATTTATTAACCCTTAATCACTGACGTGTTTTTGCGGTAGCCGAATTTAAACTTTAACGGAACGTCATAGAGACTTTGACGACGTACCACATTCGTACGTCAGTGGTTAAGGGTTAATGAACGAATCTAAACTAGTTGCATTCGTCGCGGTCAATTGTTTAAAACTTAACAGCTGATTGAGATAAGCCGAAGCTAGCGAGCGCGGGTCATCATACTTCTGTATCAGTGCATCCCAAATGATTGAATAGTTTTCCGCGGTCGTAGGCAAGCCAGCGCACACGTTGGCGGCGTTGCCAGTTAATTTGCCAACTAAATAGTATACTTTTTCACTATCACTTAACGAATCATTTTCGTGAATAATACTTTTAAACTGCTGGTAAAACAGCGGCCAATTTTTGCAGTCACCATCGAATGAAACTAACTCCAATTTAGGTAGGCGGCATTTCGGTTTAGAAGGAGAAACCGGTTCAGATGGAACCTTAGTTTCGTTATCTATCAGAACTTGCTTGATGTAACAAACCATTTCTTCAAAAGTTGTCCACGACTCGTAATCAACTTCACCGTCGGGGTTCATTTGCAGGTGCAATAAATTATATGACTCTAAGACTGCTTGATAATCATCGTGCATTTTATCTAAATTCAAAGTACTCGTGTGAAATGCTCGATATTGAGACGGATCGGTTTCTGCTTTATAAGCAAGTTCCAAGATATTTTCAACGCGCTTGTATATAACATCGCGGCGAACTGTATACAAAGCAAGCTGGTTTCTATTAGTGTCATAGTCTTCGCTAACAAAAGCCTCACTGCCTTTTCGACCTTTCTTCGGACCCATTTTAATTGGAAACGAATATGCCGTTTAATAAAACTTGTATCCTAAATATACGAAAATAATTATAGTTACGTATCTATAAATACGTAAATTAATCAGTAGGTGTACTGGTGTATGTAGGTATACTATTTAGCTAAGCAAGCGCGGTTACGCATATAATTATTTACAACGAGTATAATATGCGCGGTATAAAATATTTAAAATACATTTAGCGTTGAGTTCCTAAATCAAGAGCGCGTGCGAGCGGAATAGCAATAGCGCTGCGGTGCAAACGTATTGGTGCGAAACGATCGGAATGACTGCAGTTACGAGCAATCCCGGAAGATCACGAATGCGTTTGAACAAGTAATTGCGTATTTTCAATATGGCGAATAAATATGTAATTTGCACAAAGGAAATATGAAACACGTGTTTAGGTATTTGTGTCAAAAAATTAAAAATATATTTGGAAATAACCAACGATTTACCGTACTAGCAACGCGGAGCGAAAATAATATGAAATAGCCGCCGATGCGGGAAATAAAATACGATAGGTAATGACGAACTATCTCAGTTGCTAAGCACAATGACCGTAGGTATTTACTTAATATAGAGAATTTAATGACGAAAGGAACACATCCGGCTCGAAGAGACCACAAAATGGTGTGGCTAATACACCATTTGGGTATGAATTAATTTTGGAAATCGATTTTGGACTGTATAGGTATCTAGAGGAAATTTTAGTTATTTTAAATTTTTATAAAAGCACGGCACGAGTGAAACGAGTCTCAAAAACTAAGTATTAGAGAAAGTAAGGATGCTCAGCGCACTGACCTGGTCTTAAATCCTTGGGCTGCAGGAGCGTCTCGTTCCGAAGCACTTGTCAACAGGCCTGTGACTGTCTCTCACCACTTAATTTCACTGCGCGCGCGCGATAGTAGCTACTTGCCATAAAAACTTGACATTACACTAGTTTAGGCTTATTTAAAAATAATCATCATTATATATGATGCGTGCGGGACGCTCTCGATTTAGGAACTGGTGAGCCAATATGGCTGCCCATACAAAATCCGTCCAGAGAGACGGAAATACGGCCTCATGCGCGTGAGCAAAGGATAGGAGATGCGAGTGGGCAAACTGCGTTTCACAAGTACCTTCATTTTAATTATGAAGAAAATCTACCTTAAAACTACAAATATAAATTTGATACCCAACAAACATGTCAACTAAACTAATTCGTATTATTCTTATTATTTTTTAAATCATAATTTTAAGAGGTAATCATAATTTCATGATAGTGAAATTGCAGACATTTTTAAGTTATTAAGCTTCACGTTTTTATACATTACATGGTGTTGTTATACCAGGGATCGCCATAAATAACTAATACTAATTACTTTGGTCGAATCATCATTTAGCTGCGCTACCTACCAATATGCGCTCTTAATTTAGGTTCTATCTCTATTGTAATCTAGGGGTAAACAAAGTAATTAAGTACATAAAAAGACCCTATAAATAAAATTAAATTAAAATGTATGGGTTCCCCTGAAATGTTACTTTAACATGAAAACCCGAATGTGAAATTAGGCACCAAAAGGATTAAGTTTATTTCTACATAATTATTTGTAGCTTCTAGTAATTTGATAAAAGATTAATTTAATGGTTCAAACAGTTATTTACTGTCGTAATTGTCAAGAAAATGACAAGAATGTCATAATTAATTCAATTAATTAGATGATTAGTGACAGTACGTATGGATGTATTTATTATTTATATCAATCATGCAGTTAACCGATACAGTACTGTAAATACGTAAAGTCTACATTTTATTCCATTAGTAACATTATTATTTAAATCTGGTTTATACATTAATTAATTATTATGACGACCTGGCTCAAAAGCTAAATAAACTAAAGGTGAAGAGCCCCATGTTCATAATAATCGTGATATAAAATATCATACGGTAAATATCTCAATAAAATTTGATATTTCTCTTAACTTCTAATATACTCTGTCGCTAAAAATTTCATGACATTTCATTTCATTTAATTATTTAAATTAAATGTTTCATTCGAAGAACTAAAAAGTCGAGAGAAATATTACAATAAAAGATTTATTTTATTTATTTTATTTCGATATTTCTCTTGATTTCTTAGTTCTTTGAATATAACATTTTAAGCGACAGTTCACAATCTACGAACATTCTAATTTCAGAATGCCATATCAGGAATATTGGCTACTATTGTGTTGGTGCAAATTATTTTCTTTCAAATGAACCATGCATAATAAGTAGGTGCTATTTATATTAGCAACATGATATCACACCGGCAGTCATGTATGACGACCTTAAAGAAGGTACTTAATGACAGGAAATATCAATATCAGTAATTATCACGGCCGATCTCGATCCGCGCGGCGGTGCTCGCAGACAGCCGACAGACAGTGATGAGTCACGGGCTTACGGCACTTAAGACAATTAGCCCTACCTTGTCTGAGGCTTTCACAGGCCAAGCTACATCGGATCCGTGTGCACGTGCTCGTTGTAGCGTATGTAAATGTCATATTAGATGGCACACCGCTTGCGTGGCGTGCACGTGCGCCAAGCAAATAGTAAATCAGGAAGATGTATCCAACGACGATCAACAAGGGTCAGGAAAAAGTTGATTAACCCTTAATAATACCACATTTACCACGAAATATGTATACAGCAACAACCGTGAAATATACGGCGTGGGTAGGCCGCCCACAAGGTGGACTGATGACCCGGTGTAGGTAGGGTTGCCAACTTTTTTGAAAGGAAATATAGTATTTTTCAAATTTTCGTCTAAAAAGATATAGTACACCCAAAAAAAAATAGTACACTAGAGAAAAAGGTTAAAACGCATGCAAAGTTTGTTTAACAACACTTACCATAGTTTTAAAGAAGTGTCTAGTTGGTTACCGGTTATTAGAGTTTCATACTTTTAACTTATGCTTCACTTATTCTTCAGAGCAACCGTAATCCATTTTTAATAATTTCACGATGCCAAACAACGAACAAAATAGCAAATCAAAATTTGTAAACAATAAACAAATAACAGCTCAAATTAGTTGGCGCCAAAGTCGCTCGCTAAAGTAATTATACCGTTGACAATTGACACTGACACTTAATGAGTCTTAGCCAAATTTGACTCACATTGACAGTGACAGCGACAGATGACATCTGACATTGACGTCTAGGTCTGGAATCACGTTCGGAAACTTACATAATGTATTCGAGTGCAAATTGTATTGCAAAATTTGTGACGCACAGACACGAGAAGCATATTATTTTTTTACCAGTACAAAGCATAAGGACCCCTCAAAATATAGTATTTTTGCGTACTATATATTTTTCCAACAGTATATAGTACGGAGGGCTGAAATATAGTACAATACTATATTATATAGTACGGTTGGCAACCCTAGGTGTAGGTCGCAGGAGTCCGCTGGATGCGGGTGGCACAGGACCGGTCATTGTGGCAATCTTTGGGGGAGGCCTATTTTCAGCAATGGACGGCTTTCGGCTGATATGATGATGATGATAATACAGCAAATAATATTGTCTTTTTTATAAATATTCATAATAACACACACCATTAGAATGAGGTCGTAATTGATAACATTGTCACTACATCAGTACAGTGCTATAATCAGAAGCACTCTGCTAATTGGCCGTGCGTAAACAAAGCGATATTGTAACAGCTGCACAAAGGCCGATTACGACACTGGCATACAGGTGTGAACATAATCGAGACGTGTTCAGTATGCACAGCTAATGCACTTCCTACTACAGTCAGCAAATACTTGGTAGTCAAGGTAGCCAACGGTAGAAATTACATAATATATTTGGTATAGTGTACCGAACTATTTGCATGGCCACTTGACTTCGAGCGCTACGATACGTTTTACATACCAGATAATATGGATACAAAATATAACACCTCAAACACTTTTACAGTGTTTAACCCTTAAATGCATGACTTTTTCTTATTGTTCCAAATACAAAATGTGCCTAATGACGTCGCAACAACGAGAAAAATAGAAAAAAATATCTGTGGACATATTTTGGGTGGAATTTGTACTACTAATCTAAATTTCGATACATCATATATTATCCGCCTTAATTGAAAATAATGAACTGGACCTCACTCAACATCACATGTCCCTCGGACATTCAAGAAAGGAATGCCGGAAAATTAAAAATTCTCAAGATGATGTAACTTTGGACTCTATTTTAAACAAACTTTCTCCTAACAAAAAACGAGCAGTCGAACGTTCAATTTTCACGAAAACTAAAACTAAATCGTCTACTTGGCTCTCGGTTATCCCTACAAGAAAAGACCACTTGACCTATCCCCAATGGAATTCAGAGATGCATTGGCACTAAGATACCACAGAACACCTATCTCCATGCCTAAATCATGTGACGGCTGTGGCAATGATGTTTTTGACGTGGACCACGCTCTCTGCTGTAAACTGGCGGATTAATCACACGCCGTCACAACGAAATCCGGGACTTATTTTGTGAGCTATGTCAGCACGCCTGGGGGAATGTAGTCAAAGAACCCCTCATCACGGAAGGTGACTGCGGACTTAGGGGAGACCTTTGCTGCCGTGGCGTTTGGGATGCACAGAGGTAGGCGTTATTTGATATCCGTGTCGTAGACACCGACGCTCCCTCTTACATCTCACGTCCGGTAGCAGCCGTACTTAAATCCGCCGAAGAGGAAAAGAAACGAAAATATTTGAACTCTTGTGAAAAACGGCATGCGACATTTACTCCCCTTGTAACATCCGTGGATGGGATATTCGCACCTCAGATGTCCGCTTTCGTGAAACATCTCGGCGAAGCAATCGCTGATCGTTGGGACAGATCCCTCAGCGTAGTAATGGCTGGCTTAGATCGAAAATTATAATTTCCATACTCCGTGCTACAAGCATGTGTATTCGGGGTACGCGCCACAAATTTAACTCC
>JALPQI010008078.1:0-59570 GCA_025490895.1 Thaumatotibia leucotreta | reverse complement strand
GTTTTTCAGTCTAATTCTAAATGAAACTGTTAGCAAACCATTTTAAAATGTAAACTGATAAAAATACTAGTTATTAGAAAGCATTTTGGCCATAATTAACTCGGAAAAGGGAAATAATTCAGTGACTTTGTTATTGTTCGAGGGATGCCAGGGCAAGGAGGGTATAATTACCCAAAATTTTGGGGTAATTTCAGTATGATAGTTGCCCACGTTCGTAAAATTATTATAATGTATAAATGGTGGTTTGGCCCGATGGTGCACTTGCAAATGTTTTCTTTCCATAGAATTCTAATTATTTATGAGTAAATTAAATGTTATTTGTATATAAGTTGTCGTTTTATTTTACCTTATCCTATTTAAATTATCCGAATAAGTTTGCCCAAACTAGTTTGGGTAATCGAGGGTTTATGTACTACACTCGGCGTCAAAAAAATCGCACCTTTTTAAATTCTCCTTTCGAGTGATCATAAACCCTATATTGTGTATGACAAGGTATGACTGTGGGGTCTCATTTTAAAGGTAATAAAACCCTCCATCAGAAAATTAAAATTTACGATCAACTTCAGTACGAAAAAAAAGAAAATTTGCCAGGAAAAAGGAAAATCGTTTATTTACACAAAAATTACAAAATTTTAAAGCATAACAATAACAAAAAATAAAGCTTAAAACTAAACTTAAAACCTAGTGTTGCCTCCTCTGGCCCTCCGAAGATCTGCCAAGCGGTCACTCATGGACCTGATGAGTGTGACGATGCTCTCTTGAGGGATGTTGTTCCACTCCTCGATGACGGCATCATGAAGCTCATCGAGAGTGACAGGAGCAGGATCACGCGACCGTACCCGCCTTTTCAGCTGATCCCAAAGGTGTTCGATGGGATTCAAGTCAGGACTCCTTGCTGGCCACTCCATAACGGTGATACCAGCAGCATGCAGGTTTCCTTGACAATTTGCGCTGTATGGCTGCGGGCGTTGTCGTGCATGAACTGGAAGCCACGTCCAACAACATCAGCATAAGGGACCACATGTTGATCCAGGATCTCCGCTACGTAACGCTGAGCATTCAGGGATCCCTGGCCACGGCCACCACCAGTCCGGGAAACGCAGACAAGTTCGGTCTTCCCGTCGACAGAAATGCCGCCCCAGAACATGCAGGATCCACCTCCGTAGCCGACGGTTTCTACGGTGCAGGCTTCTGTGTACCGCTCCCCAGGTCTTCTGTATGCCCTTCTGCGCCTATCGTTGGTGTAAAGGCACACCCTCGTCTCGTCAGAAAAGAGGACCTTGCTCCATTGGGCGAACGTCCAATTCTCGTGTGAAGCGCGAAATCCTCTTCTGGCAGTCCGGTGCTGTGCAGTCAGTTGGGGGCCCGTAGCGGCTCGGTGGGGCATCAAATTCCTCTCTCGTAGTCGTCTTCTAATCGTCGAGACGCTCACCGACGTTCTGCGAGCTGCTCGAAGCTGTTGCTGGAGCTCAACAGCGTTGGAAAAACGATTTCTCAAAGAGGTCGTCACGATGTACCGGTCGTCTTGACGGGAAGTACAGCGTCGTCTCCCGGAACCACGCCTCCTGATGTAGCCGCCAGTCTCCTCGAAACGCTGTAACACTCGTCGCACTCGAAAACGACTGATGTTCAGATGCCGAGCAACTTCTGCCTGTCGTAGTCCAGATTGGAGAAGTGCAATCACTTGAGCTGCTTCTTCCGGTGTGGTGTCCATTTTCCGAAGGTTTTTTCTTGCTGTAGCTGTTTAGGTGTGTCCTCAGTGACGCCTGGATACTGAATGACCCATAACTCGTCGTGGTTTTCTTCTCAAAACCCTGGTGGGGGTTTTGGGGATGCTGTTCGGGGCATCGGCCCCTTTCAGCGGTGTCTGGTCCGCCAGCCATGACTATGGCTGGGTCGTTGTGGTTGGGGCCTCTCTCAAGGCTCCGGTGGGTTGTCATGTCCAGGGTCTTCTCACACTGACCCATAACTGACCATTACCCCCTCTTTTATACCCATCCTTGGGGCCGCAATTAGTGACCTGTTAAAAGCGTGCTACGGAACTTTTGATTTCAAACGCAAATTTTCCGGAGATCATTATTTTTACGATAACAAACAATACTCCATTTTAAAGGTCATTAATCGCGCTTTCAAATGATAGTAATATTGTTAGGGTGCAACAAATAATATATGAGCTATATTCGTTCAAAACAAAATTTCCGAGATGTGCGATTTTTTTGACGCCGAGTGTATGTTGTTTGTGGTAAGTAGGTACATGTAATTTTTCATTCTTCTAATGAAATCGATGATGATATATATATTTTTTTTAATTTAATGTCGATAAGTTACTAAATATATCATTATTGACGAGTTGAAATTGAGAGTCGGGGATGGTAGAAGATAGTGTATACCTAAAAGTAAAAAAAATGTATTATTTTTAAGTAAATAATGCATCTTTGCTAGTCAATATGAGCTGTCCGCAAACCGTTTACACCATTCGTCAGTAGAATCCAAAAAAATGTAAACAATCCTAATAACTTGCATTATTCCATAATAAAACACTTAAAACACAATCGTAGTTTTATTCCGAACTTAAAAGAATTCACATACATTTTTAGTAAAAAATATTGATATTTATAGTGGTAACCTAAAATTATATCTGCGAACGTATTTCACGATATGTTTCAAATACGTCAGATGCTATGGAATGTCAGCCACATTTGCTTACATTCTTTTTTTGGATTCTACTGTCGGTTGGTATACGTTAAAATGCAATCTAATTGATATTCGGCAAAGATGTATATTTTGCTTGAAAAACGCCACGTATCTATGACAGTTTAAAATACTATTTCGTAAATTAAATTAAATAAGGTACACTAAGAAACTAAAACTCCACTTAAATAAACATATTTGATATTACATTTTAATATTGTTTCATATAATAGGGTAAATGATGGGGTAATTTTTCTCGCATGGCAACAACGCTCACTATATATCCATCCCTCTTAGTGGCACACTCGGCGCGGCCCCTCGAAAAATCCTGTAATTTAAAGTCGATTTGAAACATGAATGTAGGATTAACCCCTCGTATGTTTAGGCACGAATCCGTGCGTGGGAATTTCAATTTATTGTTTTAAGTGTCAAGGTCACTTTTCAGTAACCTAATTTGACAGGACGCATACGAGGGGTTAATATGGATTTGACAACGTTATAATAATAGCAAGAACGAAAGGGATGGTCTTATGAAACTTTTTACTAGTGGAAGTGAAAAGGAACGATAATCGTCCGTCCTTATCACTGTGCCACTATTTTTTGTGTGTGTGTGCATTAGATGCTAAATGTAAGTGCCAGACAAATGCGTTGAATAGGTCACTAAGTGCCTGTGTGGCACTTTCGTCTTAGTAGTAAGTGACTATGTCTATCCCTCTTAGTGGCACACTATGTGCGGCCCCTCGATTTGAAACAAAAATCGTGTAACGAAGAGTAAAAACTATTCGAGCTAGGTAAAAAACGGTTCATAATGTCCATATATGCGTAGAACCCATAAAACCGGTTGTTTTGGCTTGGCAAAATGCTGTCACTGTCAGTGCATGATGACATATTTAATTTAGTGGCAACTGACAAGTTAATTCACGAAATGAGCGAGAAAATCCAGAAAATCGGTGTGTTAAGAGTAAAAAGTCTGTGATGCATGTAGCAAAGTAAATAACAAACGGCATAGATACGTACTTTGTTCTATAGATAAAGCTAATACGATAATTCATTTGAATAATTTGTAAACAATACCATTGTTTTAAAACAGTACGAGTCATCGGTCATTTCTGTGTTAAAATTATCATTTCGTGATATTTTTTTATTTTATTCTTGAAGACATGTCTTTGAATAAACTCGTCGGTGGTGATTGCGGGGGCAACAATTCACTTGTCCAGTTGTCTAACATCGTTAGCCGGGATGCTGCCATCTCACAGCCACTGTCTCAATCAGACAGGTTCGTCAACGAATTCATGGCTCAAAACACCCAGGTGCCACAAACGTTTAATATGAACGCTTTACTTAATAACATTCCTGATGTGGAAAAAGTTGGAGCCCCACAAAACAAGCCCACAATTAGTCCAGCTGTAGTAGGGAATAGGCCACAGATAGCTCCATGGATGGCAGGGCCCTCATCTTCATTCATTCCCCCACAGCACATGATGAGGCCATTTTACATGCCCCAACAACCTATGATACAACACCAGCAAAAATCCAATGTACAAATTGAATACATGAATGAATCTGAGCTTCAGAAACCTGAGAACAGTGATGTTAGAGCAAAAGCCCAAGAATATGTTGACACTGTAAAGAATGATGATGAGTTGGCATATAATCAATTCATGTCCTTTATGAAAAGAATAAGTTCAGGGGAACTCAATTTGGGGGCATCAACAGAGAGTAGTCAGAAGAGCAGAGATGAAATAATTGATGAAATGGCAGAAAAGTATAAAGATGAATGGGCTAAGCTGAGTGATGGGGTGAACTCAGACTACTGGAGTTCAGAAGCCGCAAATGGTATTGCTGAAGACTATACATTCACTGATGGAAATGTTATGTTGGAAAATAAAAATGCACTTGAATTGGGTAAAGAAAAGTTAAAAATGGGTGATGTTCCTGGGGCCGTGCTATGCTTTGAAGCTGCTTGTCAGCAACAGCCTGACTCAGCAGAAGCTTGGTTCATGTTGGGTACAACACAGGCTGAAAATGAACAGGATCCCTTAGCAATCACAGCACTGAAGAAATCTCTACAAATTGACCCTAGACAATTGGAAGCCTACATAACACTTGCAGCTGCATACACTAATGAAAACATGCCTAAATATGCTTTCATGGCACTGATTGATTGGCTGAAAGCTAGTCCCAAATATAGTGATTTGTTACCACAGGATATTGATCCAAAAAGTTTAGATTTGAAAGGGTTGGAATCCCATGTAAAGTCATTATATCTCCGAGCTGCCCAACTTAATCCTTCTCAGATAGATCCTGACGTTCAAAATGCTCTAGGAGTTGTGTTTAATATTAGCCAGGAATATGACAAGGCTGTAGACTGCTTTAAGGCAGCTCTAATGGTTGCTAATTCAGACTCAAAGCTGTGGAATAGACTTGGTGCAACATTAGCAAATAGTGAAAGATCTGAAGAAGCAGTTGAAGCTTATCATGAAGCCTTGAACTTAGAGCCTGGGTTTATCAGGGCAAGGTACAATGTTGGTATTACTTGTATGAACTTAGGTGCTCACAAACAGGCAGCTGAACATTTCCTAGTAGCATTAAACCAACAAAATAAAGCTAAGAACATGTTTCCTGAATCTACGTCTGGAGATGTCAGCTCATCCACAATTTGGACAACACTAAGAATGGTGTGTTCATTTATGGGGGAACATGAAGTGGCCAAATTTGTGGATGAGAGAAATTTAAGTGAGCTAAATAAGTTCTTTGAAATTGAATAATGCTATACAAGTCAACAGTTTATATCACATCATTATCAGAAAATAGTTCAAACAGTAACTTATTATGATATGCAGTACTACTGATAAAATGTGATAAGAAGATGTTACTCACTTCATTAGGAATAACAGAGAAATACTTATTAATATTTGTGGGACATTACATGTGAATGGGGTGGATAATGGCAATTTTATTTAATAATGGGACAAAGTATTGGGGCAAGTTAAGTTTATTTTTATTTTTTTATATACAATGTTGTAAATAATTGGGATTGGTATAATTAAATTATTTTTATACTGGTTATTGGTTTGTTTTTCTCTTAAGTCTAATATCAGCTCTTTAAATGTAAAAAACTACACTTGTCACCTGACAGTGGGCATCCTTGTGGATGTTGGTTGTAAAACCAACATGGCCGACACTGTATCCTGATCTTTCCAGATTTAGCTTTATTCTTCTTGTACTGACTATCCTTTTTAACCTCTTCAACAGTTTTAGGATACCTCAACTGAACTTTACCACTTTGGACTTTGAATATGTGGTGATTGTTCTTCAACAGAGTTTGTAAACCACCACACTCTGATTTTAGTGCTTTCAGTTGATCATGAGGAATTAATTGTACTAGCTCATTAATTTCTGCAATCTTGCCAGGATTCCAACTAGTGGAGACATTAACACCTTCAAGTAAATAGTTGGTAATGTGACCCACAATTGATTGTATCAAGTCTTTGTTTATTTGAGTGCAATTTTTTACCTTTTCCACTGGTTCTCTAGGTTTGAAATCATTTATCCAAACATTTTCCTTTTTGCTCACTTCTTTCTTATCAATAATATTCTGTATCTTGGTACATTGCTGTTCAAAGGTTTTCTCTTCATATATTCTACCTCTACCTACAAGACAGATTCTTTTAGTGCTAGGTATTTTTAACCTGTCAACATCTGTTACAAAACCAACATCCTTACACAATTGTGTTATGTATTCCAAATACTCAGTATATTGACTTTTAGATGAGTTATGCCTTTGATATTTGGTACCATCAAAGTTGTAGGCACAACATGGCAGTAAGAAGAAATTGCATTTGTAGGAGCTTCTAGCTGAAATCACAGGGATCCATGGGGTCAACTCATCAGAATGATTGCCTATAATCCAATCTGTGTCAGGAAACAGATGTATATCTGATGGTATTATTGTTTTTTCCTGAAATGTAATACTACATATTATTTACAATCATAATGTGTACTAATGTTTAGAATTTATTGCTTGTGCATAAGACATTTTAATACTTGCTATGAAGCTGCCAAAAGTATATTCTTAACAAAATTAACTTACTTCTAAATTCACATCAGTACCAAACATGTCCCAAATTTGTCTTTTTCTGACATCTATGCCAACTCCAGGATGTCCTTCTTTTGATAAGATGTACACCAGTAAACCATTTCCACATCCTAAGTCCACAAAACTTTGAAGATTGTTTGAGCCTTGTAGTGCTCTTTCCTCTTCCCAGAGTAAGAGCAGGTAAGTGGCAATAGCCACATCTTCATATACAAACTTACTAGGATCTGTACATTCAGGCCATATCTAAAACAATACTTATTTTAACCCTTCATATGTCAATACTGATCACAAGGAAACTATTAGAAAAAAAAAATTGAGACACAAGGGGTTAAACTAGTTCATACATAGTTGACATCAAAATAAAATATAAAAGTATTTTAATAAGAAACCTATATTACCTGGACCATTTCTTTCCCATATTTTATTTTCAGATCATTATACCTTTGGTAGTATTTATCAATAGATACCAATGCTAATGATTGAGTACAAAGTTGGGTGGTAGATATTGTATTGACACACTCTTTTCCCCATTTTACAAACTGTGGTAGGACTGTAGTTACAAGCCAATGAAATGATTTGGAGGTTGAATCTGAAATAAGTTATAACATTATGTGAAATACTAACAAAATAAAGCCATAGTACCAGTAAGATGTTGATTTTAATCATAGTACTTTATTAAAATGACCATCACTGACCACAGTTAGCTTTCAGGCGAATCATATTGCTATTTAATTCCAGAGAATAACAATAATTTGGACATATATTCTGATGGTTATTTTGTGGTGTAACATCATAAAATTTAACTAGATTCCTGTTTTTCACCAGACAGATAAGTTGAATTGCGTGGCTATCACTAAAGTTTTTAGGAAGCAACTCTGAAAGTATGACCTCAACCTTATCATTGGTATCTAAAATATCACATTGTTCTAGTTGCAAATTCATGCGTAAGTAATCTGGACATAATTCTATATGCTCTGTTTTTTCGACTTTTCCACAGTGATTGGGTAAACACCATTCCAAAACATTAGGAGTTATTGGTTTGCAATCAGATTTGTGCAACATCTTGCTACCCCATACTCTTTTGTTCACAACATGAGATTTTGTAATCAGAATATTCACAGATTGCCAAAACTCTTTAGAAGTAACAGTTGTTGGAATTTCTTCTAACATAATATTCCTTTTATTTTTGCACAACTGTAACGCAAGAAATAGAAAACACGCTTCGCTAATTTCGTTTGACGACTTCAACTTCACGTTCACGTGTATTTTGTTTTGATTCTTGAATTTCTTGAATGACATTTGATTTGACACTGACGTATCGCTACTGCTTAAGCAACTCTTTAAACCGCCGTTTTGTACAGCATAATACAATAATGGTGAAAATATGTCTATTTTTTCGATTACTTAGTTATGACTTATGATGAATGAATGTAATATAACTTAATAACTTTGGTGTTTGTAGCAAATATGTATTTATTTACGATTCAATTTTTATTTTAACGCTTTTTTACTTTAACTAACTGTAACGATTGTAACGAAACGTCATCGTTTATGACGTCATTGACGTCAGCTGCGTTTGCCAGCTGCTGATTACAAAAATATATTTACTTATACAAAATCAATTTTACCGCTTGATATAAATGTATTTGTATGTCTTATTGTAATATTAAATCACTAGTCTATTTTCTATCTTAGTTTATGTATATAGGTAATGTCATACACTGAGCTTGAACATGGGTATCAAGGGTTGCGGCAAGCCACACAACAGCCTCAGTTCTATGTCGGTGATGATGGGAATCTTGTCCCTATAAGATCTCCAGTAAGTAAAATTATGCAGGCGTGCAACTATTATTTTTTGCATACTAAGTTATCTACAAATGTACTTAAACCATGTCATAATCATAAGCAGATAGGTAGTTAGTGCCTACTAGTCGCATTTATATTAATGCTTAATCGTTTGTAACTGTATAATTTCACACATGATTTACAAAAAATATTATTCATCTTAAAATGTATGAAGCTTTGGTGATGCATGACTTTCTTTGTTTCTACCAATTTGGCAAGAGTCCATGTGACATTGAGGAGTTGTGTTCCCAGTGTTCCCACCATGTTTTTGTCAGTTTTTAGGGTGAGTCACTCTAGTAAAATCACAATATTACTTGAAGTTCAGGTAGATTTCATGTAGATCTCAATGATATAACCTAATCTTATACTGTATCAGTCATTAGTGTCATTACACAAGTTTCTGAAGTTAATCTAATATTTATATAACTATACAACTAGCTATTTATCTTTCATAATTAAGTATGTAATCAAATTAGTTTCTAATTCATATATCCAATGTACCTACTGTCAGAAATAATGCCATTGACCAAAAAATAATCAAAAGCAAAGATTATTAATCACAACCACAGCAAGTATTAACATTATATTGACCTGTTATAATCCAAAGTTAATCCACTTTATTACACAGCTCCAAGGCCATAATATGCATATACTCCTTTTATCAGAAGCAAAATGTAAACAATGCTTTAAGATTTAAGGATTAACAGATAAGAATTTCAAATAGCATTGTTTAAGTCATATACTATACTACTGTAAGAAGCCACAAAATGTATGTGCACATTGAGCAGGGCACATGTCCACACTAACACTGCCTCATACACAAGCAAATTATGATATGATTATACTTGTACATCACTGATATACAATGCATATTTTATAACCGGTCTATTCTAGCAACAATGTCATGTGAGGTAATACAGTACAGTATGTTAATTTGTGTCAAGTTTATCATAGTTATCTAGTGTGTGTGGTGATAACCAGCCGCTGACAAGCTTTGTGCTATCTTTAGTTTTGCTTTACTCATTCACTGAGTTGCATGTGAAGTGTCATTGTGATGGAATGGCAGTGGCTTAAAGATTGGTGGAGGTTAAAAAGATGGAGGAGCCGAAAGAAGAAAGAGCAAAATGATGATGATTTTTGTTACTGTGATGACTGTTTGGCTGATGTGAGCTTTAATTGGCAAAATTTATGTTATAGATATGATTACATTTGTTGTTATATTGTGATTGTTTATAGAAGATAACTGAATAGGTATTATTTGTGATCTGTTTTAATAATAATATGTTGTATATTATTGTATAACATTTATAAATACATGCTTTACTTCTGAATTATTCGATTTTACATCAGTTTCGGCTTTGGAATCAATTAGTAGTGTTATTGTACCATTTTAGCTTCAGCTAACAATCTGAGTTTTAAGATGTTTGCAATAGTGTTCAATTTGGTTTGCAAATATTGATTGAATAATGAAAGAGGTATTTAGTGTTCATGGTCACAGCTGTTTGTCTTGTGACATTTCCATTTATAAATTTCATTTGAGTGTTTTCACCTACATTTAAATTTTAATATGTTGATTTATTTGGGATACTCACATTAATACAATATTTTTCCATTTTAAATAAGACTCTTATATTTTGAAACTTATTTGTATTAAAATGAAACAAAACTAGAGATATTATGATTATTCTTGTATATTGTGTATTAAGAAATATTTTGGAAAATGAAGATCAAACAATCAAACTTACAGAATTTACGAAATAGAGAAAACAAAAACAAAGGAACCCTTATAGTTTCGCCATGTCCATCTGTCTGTCCACAGCATAGCTCAGTTTTTATTTATATTTATTTATATTCATTTATTTATACTTCAGTGGCTGTTAGTACTAGAAATTTGCGATTTGGTACAAATATACATATTAATCACACCAACAAAGTGGTAGAATTTTATTTTTTTGGTACTTCTCTTTCAATTAAAGTGGGGATGATTTTTATTTTGCTGTAATCCTATAGTGTGGGGTATCTTTGAATAGGTCTATAAAAAAAAAAGAGTCCAAAAAAAATTTTTCTTTTATGTTAATATTTTTGTAGAGAATAAATAAAAATGGTGTCCCCCCTCACACTTTAGATCTACGAGTCCAGAAATTATTTAAAAAATCATTAATATTAGGCTTATATACTTAATTTTTTTACGAAACCACCGATGATCATGTTTGAGCCTACTACTATGCTATAGTATTTACTTTTTTGACAGGGCGAGTTGGATCTGTGCGACTCACTGGACCCGCACTACGATGGCGGCGGCAAGAAGGTTGTGGTGGGGGTGTGTGCCATGGCCAAGAAGTCGCAGTCCAAGCCCATGAAGGAGATTCTCACCCGGCTCGATGAATTTGAATACATCAAGATGCTTGTCTTCCCTGAGGAGGTTATCTTAAAGGTTCTCTTCATACTCTAACCTATTAGTGGAACAAAATACTCTACAGTACATTGGTAACTACCCGTAGATCCTTTTAATGTAAGCCAGGTGTATATGGGACTGTTATAATTTATTATATATTCTGTTTGCTTTAGTCTAAGAAGATTTAGGGTAGGCTTATAACCAATTTTTATGATGATATGATATGATATGATGATAATGGTATAAGGTTATCAATTACGGTCCATCTTAAATGGGTTGTGTACAAAAATGTTGCAAGTAATTAAGAACTTAATGAAAGCTAAAATCATGATTGTTTCCATTGCGTTACGAAAGTTAGTCATACAAACTACATGACAAAAACTTTGTAACACAATAGTGTGATGTTAATTTTTGTTTTCATTAAAGCCCTTAACTATTTAAACATTTATTGCAATCCACCCATATATCAAAAATGGATTCTGTTCATAGATACAGTCGGGTTCAAAATTACATGGACATTTTATGTATGAATTCATTCATAAATGGATGCTATTTTGCAATAATGTGTCAACCCACAACAATTTGTCAATTAAAACTCAATTCTGTAAATTACTAATTAAAGTTGACATTTTATTGCAAAATGGATGTGGGATAACACATTATTGCAAAACGGCATCCAAATCGTCCATGCAATTCTGAACGCCACTGTACATAGAATTCAATTTAGTGTAAATTGTTGAAGGTTGGATAGAAAATATTAATTAACATAAACACCTTGGCCATACCTACTGAAAATTTATTATTTTCTTAGTAAATACAATTTATTTTTAGTGTTACCTACCGTTATCGTCAGCTATTATTGACGGTTAACAAGTGTTAGTTTTTAATTACTTTAATTATTCATATTTTATAATTGGATCCTAATTAGTTTCAAAATTTCAATTTGGCAATGCGCCGCAGTGTTAATCGTTCATGCGAGTTTATAAACGCCTTAGATATACAATACAATATTCTTTATTGCACACCTCATCAAAGTAGAAACATCAGAAAGTACTCAATCTTTAAGATAGACTCAGCTGGCGGTCTCATCGTTAAAGAGCAATCTCTTCTAACCTTGAAAAAATATGTGTAGATTACATATAATAGTCTGTCCGTATCCATCTGGTCTAATGTTAAAAGAGATATAGTGTAATATCATGTTAGTTTGCTGCTCGCGTAGTTTGTAGATCATGAAGCTCAGTAATTATTGTCATGATCAGAATTAAATGTTTATTTTGTTTCACTACATATATTTGGAAGTATCATCAGTTATCTTGATAACAATCTCCCTGATAATTTCTGTATGGTGTAACAGGTATTACGTGCATGCCATCAACTAGTATGTAAAACGTGTACCGAAGTTATTAGCATGGTTAGCTACATGTGGGTATTAAACCGTAAACATTTTTTGTGTAGTCACTATACAGGCTACTAACGCACCAAATACATGTTGGCACATAGTCAAAATATTATTTGGGCATTCATGCTGCCACAATATTACGGGGTTCTATACAGGTGAGCATTTCAAATGGGTTAGTGGGGAAACCATAACAGATAGTAAAATCTTGTCTTAGGAAATAGGAACCATGGCTTCGATTTTAGTAAAAAGAAAAACTGCATTCATACATTTACAAAAATACGTGTGCTCGATCCGGGAATCGAACCTTGATTTTTTGAAAAATAAAATTTAATGTTTTTCCATTGGATATCGGTTGTGGAGCTCTTAAATAGTAAATGCTCCAAAGAAACATAATATGTAAAACTAATAAAATGCATTGTTTTCTAACAATGAAGTTTTATTCTTCAATACTTCAGTGCCGCCGGCGACAGTTTGAATTTGTAAGGAGAAGTTCCAAACTATGAGAGATAGCGAAATCTGTTCGTAGGAATCATTCGCTTCTTAGCATTTACTATTTAAGAGCTACACAACCGATATCCAAAGGAAAATCATTAAATTTTATTTTTCAAAAAATCAAGGTTCGATTCCCGGATCGAGCACACGTATTTTTGTAAATGTATGAATGCAGTTTTTCTTTTTACTAAAATCGAAGCCATGGTTCCTAAGACAAGATTTCACTATCTGTTATGGTTTCCAAAACCTCCCCACTGACCCATTTGATAGGCTCACCCTGTATATAATGATTTATATTTTCACGGTTTATCGAAAATTACCTCCAACGTTTACCTCCAATTGCACACTTGATCCCGAAGAATGATTCAATGCAAGCTCGAGTGCAACGCCGTGCCTACTCGAAACGTCGGAGGTAATTTTCGAAACATATTATTTATACGCGGTTAAGTCCTGTTTTCATTTAAAATAATACAGGGGTTTAAATTACAACTTCGGGATACGACTTTTTGTCTTATCCTATTCAAAATGCCGTTGTCCTCTTCATAGAACATTGTAATATTGGGGCACCGATTTAATATTATTTTTCAGTACAGATGGTGCTTTTTTTTACGCGCTAGTGCGACAAGTCGTAAATTTTTTGTAATGTTGAAATTAAAACTTTTCTGTACTGAAAAACTTCGTACGATACACATGCGAAAAGGTAATTGGTAACTCATGTCCATTTAAAACACTCCCTTCGTGTGGGTTTTGATGCCTGAAATAAACTTACCAGCCCCTAAAAATGCCGCAAAGTCACCCGTAAACCACGAACCCTGTGAAGTGTTCGAAACGTCGGGGTGTAATTTAATTAATGAATATACGCTATACAATCCGTTACAATAGTTTTAAGCTTATTTTTTTCTCATATGAATTTCATCGTTAGACGTGGCGGAAAAACCCAGACGGCATTAAATCACGCTATCTAAACATAAATTAAATTTCCCTAAAATGCATAGAAGTCACATTTTCATGTCCCAAGATGTGACGTTGATTGCGTGACCGGTCAAAATAAACAATATCTTGCTTTGCCTTTTTAAATTTCGCAAACGAACGAGTACCGAACTGGATTATGTAGGGTTTCCACCCAAACCACTGCTCTTTCCGGCTATTATGTTTGGCAGCAACCCTAATCCCGGTGGATTCCCAATATTACTTTTTGGAAAGCTACCATTTGAGAATATTCTCTATACCCATACTGTGTTCGAAAAGTAGCCGGTTACGGCATATCACTAGCGCAACAGAGGGTACATTAATTTGTAACAAACCACGCTCGTTTCCGTGGACTGGCTTCACTTGTTTACACACACCTTTTGTCCGAGGTGTTCAGTTACCATTACCGATTATATCATTATCCTTACTGCATGTATGTTGATCACTGCATGTTCTTACAGACCTAGCAGAAAGGGACAAGTTCATGCAATTATTATATGTCAATTAATTTATTTGTGGTGTTCAGAATATATATTTATGTTTATAGCATATGGTACTTACGGCAATTACTTTTGGCTGCAAAAGTGGATACCCAATACCCAGTTCATTTAAAAGGGTATGCGGTTTTGCAGCAGATAGTATGTTGTGCACAATTGCATGTCTTAACACATCACGAAATAGGCCAAGTTGTTTTTCATTTAAGTCGTCAATTGTTTTTTCCGTGTGCTGACCAGATTATCGTCCACATTCCGTATTGCATAAGAAGACAATTGGCGTAGGTTTTACACAAACAGATTGTATCTACTTTAGCGTAATCATATTTACTTAACGATAACCGTCTTTGTGTTTAGTGCCCATTTTGCGAATAAACTTTGCATTAGAGTGACTAATACAGTAGTAAGTAAAAAAATATGTATTATTTCCGATGAGACATCATCATCATAATTAACCTTTAGCTGACGAGGTGGGGATCTTACAAATTTATGCATTGGGTGTAACATTGCGATTATTTTTACTCAAAGTCACCTCGGGATATAAAGGTTAAATTCCCTTTAGAATTATATATGTAATACTGTACTGGTATAATCCGACGTTGAATATAAGCCTATTATACCTACTTAATTTTTTTATAACATAAAAAACAAGTAATGTTTAGTTATTTCCTGCATATAATGCCTAACGTTAAAACTCTACAATTACGTATCTTGCCCTCTAAGACTTGGCCTGTTTTTGACCGTGCACACCACGCCGCCATTATAGCAGCGGCCGCCTTCTCATTGCACGTCGGATGTTCGACGCGGGCACAAAGTGACATTTTGTATCCACCCACAGAGCCCTGTAGAGGAGTGGCCCATCTGCGACTGTCTGATATCTTTCCACTCCAAAGGCTTCCCGCTGGATAAAGCCATACAGTACGAAAAACTGAGGAAGCCGTATGTTATAAATAATCTGCATATGCAATACGATATACAGGTATGTACCTACTTAAACTTAGAAAATTATCTATCGGCAGCAAATGCTTTTAAATGATACGCAGCTGCCGTAGCCTATGGATGCCTGCAACTTCTGAGCTGTCACATTCCTGAGTGTAAGGAAGAGCGAAATAATTTGATTAAGATTAATTTGAAATCAAAAGTTTTTATTATCAGCGGCCCTACCGCGATAAACGAAATTCGTAATCGAGGATTTGTCTCACTCTAATTACTCTAATGACGTCTTCGTTTGAGTGACAGAGAAAAATCCTCGAAATTTCCGAATTTTTATTAACGCGGTAGTAGGCCAGATATCCCGGCTTTAATGACATTAGAGGCTGGAATGCATGGATATCAAACGCATCCACATAGCATAGCTCTGGTAGAAACCTTCAGCAAGTAGTAATCAGATTAAAGGTGACACCTCTGATTCTTCGTAGGCAATATATGTAATATGTTTCACTCCCGTCTCTGTTGCAGGACCGTAGAAAAGTATACGCTATTTTAGAAGGTGAAGGAATCGAGATACCCAGATATGCAGTTTTAGATAGAGATTCCCCTGATCCAAAACGTAAGTACATTTCAACATTTGCATATCGTCGGCTGACAAGCAAAACTCACTATAAAAACGGTCACTACTCTTAGCAACCTCTTATGTCAGTATTGAATCAGAACTTAGATACGATCTCTATTTCAAGTAGGTATTTGTTACTTGGTGAGTTTT
Organism: Thaumatotibia leucotreta; assembly: GCA_025490895.1. NCBI lineage: Eukaryota > Metazoa > Arthropoda > Insecta > Lepidoptera > Tortricidae > Thaumatotibia > Thaumatotibia leucotreta. The sequence goes on along the minus strand of JALPQI010008078.1, from coordinate 43,484 downwards.
GGTTGTCAACCGACGATATACAGGGTTAACTATTAGCGACAGTTAGTATTTAAACAATTTATGTCCATGGATAGATTGGTTAGTTAATAAGGACAATTAATTAAAATTTGTCTTCATCGAAACTGTTATCTTTCGGTCAACTTTTAGTTTGCGTTACGATTAATTCCTCAGTTATTTAAAAATCTTTATTATAGGTAATGCTAATGACGGTAACTAGGATTTAAATTGTATACGACTCACTACCGTACCGCCTAACACAACGTCCCATATAGTTGTAATTTAACCCTTCGCCATTGTTGGCTATATAGTGACAATGAAAAGTCGTTTCATAGACGTCAGATTCGCTACTGCAATAGCGATTTACTTTACGTGGGTCGCTGCGAAGTTCAATTTAGTTTTGGATAACTCGACCACGTATCAAAATAGAATATTAATTATTGGGGCGCTTAAAAGATTATCACGGAATACTAAGTAGTTACTCGTACCGGTGGTAACCGGCTGATTCCATTGGTGCATTCAAGTATAGCATGCTTCAATTTAGGTTTGTTAAATTCCGTTATTTGGTGGATCTGTCTATCCCACACTATACAAATGTGGGATAGGGTGCACAACCAAACGTAGACGAGGAGTATAAAAATCCGCCAATTTCAATTTGGAAATATGAAAGTTCGCCTATTTAGATAAGAATTTCTTGATTGTCTCCATTGTGAAAGTTGCTCAGGATCACCTTCCCTAGTACCCTGTTCACTCCTGCGACCTACACGACCCATTAACACGTTCGCCTCCGGTACTGTTTCATTAAGTGCTTATACTATGCCGATCGAAATTATCTGATAGAAATCCTATGCCAGTGACACGCATGTGTGACCGAAAAGATTGTACTCCTACAGCACTGTGTCAAAAACGTTCGTATTTCGATGCCACTGGCTTAGGAGTGAGAACTTGATTAATGCTAGTGGCATAAGAATAAGATTACTTTGATCACGTATGTGTGTCACTGGCATAGGAGTACAGTTTTTTCGGTCACATATGTGTGCCACCGGCGTCGAACGTGTTAATCACTCTGAATACGACTACAAAAAATGTACGTGAGTTACGAGTGAAAAAATGTTGTTCAATTTTAGGTAACCAACATATAATTGGTATATTTTTAGTTATGTCTCAAGCATTCTATGATCTATTATTTTCTTATTATTTATATGCCGTGCGGTGACGGCAGAAGAATACCTACATTTTTCACCATCACCACTCTTTCCGCGGGTGTCGTAAGAATCGACTTAGGGATTGAAGTCTCTCTAACCATCCTTTGATGTGATTGATGATGGGCAGCAGCGTCATCATAGTGGAGACATAGCTGCGATCGCCAACCCGCTTGCCCAGCGTAGCGATTATGGGCATTTTACCTCCTAATGCGTATACAGGGTGTAAGTCTAATACGGGCGAAGCTCTTAACGGGTGTTAGTTTACGACATAATAAGTACATTCAAATAACTTTTACTTAAAATTAGAGCAACAAAATTTTCCATACAAAATAATTCGGCGCGCAATGTAGAGCAACATCCGCGAGTTAAAGACTCGATGACAGCTAATTTCGAAAGCAGATGACATAACTGACATATCAACAATAACAAATGTTCGTACCTACATTGCTGCTCCGATCATCTTAAAAAAATTCTGTGGGGTCATAATTAAGAGTAACTTTAAAAAAACCTTGTAATCCATGATTACACTGATGAATCCCATGCCTGGTTTAATTGATCGCCCGTATTAGATTTACACACTGTATACGCATAGTTAATAGAAGAGGCCTGCGTCCAGCAGTGGACTGAGATAGGCTGATGATGATGTTGAGTCAGAAATGCTCGGATAATTTCGGAAGGGAAAACTTAATGATGGAAATAATGGTGGTTTTTATGTTCTCCCGAAATTAGACCACTTTCAAATTTACCCGAATGCACCTTAAATTAAAAAAGTAAACTAAACCATTGTATATTTTCCCGACACAGACCATGAGCTGGTTGAGTCGGAGGACCACGTGGAAGTGAACGGCGTGGTTTTCAACAAGCCCTTCGTCGAGAAGCCGGTGTCGGCGGAGGACCACAATATCTACATATACTACCCGACGTCCGCGGGCGGCGGCAGCCAACGGCTGTTCAGAAAGGTTACACTTTTATTATACTACATCCTAGCCCTTCAGATAATTCTAAATATGCGATAAGGTAAGACACTCTGGACGTGACGCCTAGATAATTTAGTAAAATGCATGAAGCTCTAGCCTAGAAAATACACTCAAATTGTAAGCCTACTAATTTTTGGAAAAATATAGCATCAGGTATCCGCACTTTCATGGAATACTCCCTTCTGGACTGATACTTTATTAATAGATACATTTGTTTGGTGACAGATTTGTTTGGAGAACTTAAAATAGTAATAAGTAAGTAGGCACATAAACTATAACCCGCAGGTGCTTTAATTGATGAAGATGAAGTATTTAGATCAACATTCATGAAAAACTATCTGTTTGACATCGTAGGTTTGTATAGGTGGATCATGTCTATTGATTGACTACAAATTCCAATTCTGTTCGGTCTTAATTCATTGCTAAAATACACGAACATATTCTTTTTTTTTATAGCTAATCAATAACGGTTTATTAGTATTATGATAAATAGGCTATAATAATTATAATTTATAGCAATATCCATGTTTTACAGATCGGGAGTCGTAGCAGCATATATTCACCAGAATCAAGAGTAAGGAAGACTGGATCTTTCATCTACGAAGATTTTATGCCTACGGATGGTACGTACATTATCTTTTATCAAACGCTCAGATCAAATTTTCTAGTAATCACACTGTTTCGACAACACTTGAGATTATCGCAGGTAGCCGGGGCCTCTTAAAAATATATTTACGTCAGATAAATTGCACAATATTTATTGTTTAAGGTCAATTTAAGTCAATGCATAGTGCATAGTCTGACAGGTGTCAAGATATTTTCTTTGGTATACCTATTGATTTATATTTCAAACAGTTTAAAGACTTAAGTATTAGACTTAATTGCACAAGACCACTTGATACTTTGTATGTGCGCGGTTATATGATTTCACGTGATTATCCATAGTGGATGCTCTTAATCATTTACATCACATCGTCAGCCGATTTCAGTTCACTGCTGCATATAGAGGCCTCTCCTATTACGTATGCGTATGGACCCATTATGAAATGCCCATAATCGTCACGGTTGGCGGTCGTAGTAACAGTGCGTCCATGGTGATGCTGCCCACCATCAATCTTCAATAAATTAATGGGACTCGAGACAGAAATAGTTGGGGTGACACATGTATTCTTACTGCCTGTTAAAATATTATTATGTGTTCCGTTCGACTTCGGAGATCTTCAGGATGTGAGAGCGTAGCGTCTCCCAATGACCGATAGATGCCGCTAGCGTCTATGAAGTCGCTCCACAACCCGTAGCGCGCCGCTGTGACGTAGTTTCCGCCCAGACAGCTTCCTGTAACCAACCAGCTCGCACCCGGCGACTCGCCGCCATTTCATTGTTTCGTCGACCGTCTTGGCCGAAGGTCCGCATATTTTTATTTAAATTCGACACGTGGTCTTTAACTTCTCGATCGACTTAATTCCCAGTAATTATATTTCGGAACTTCTGCACGAACAGAAAAGTTATTTTAAGGAAGTCATTTGAAGTGTTTCGCTAATCGTCAAGAAAGTGGTCTATCGTTAAATATTTACGACGAAAATTTAAGATTCGAATTTTAAAATTTCATTTCGAATAATCGAGTTCCCGAAGTATTTTCGAACCGATAACGTCCGTCGCGCAATTTTCAAGAGTGACTTCGATCTACCCACTTTTTCTGGCGAAATACGTTCTCGACCACGATCGTGTTTTAAACGTTACCGTCGTTCAGTCGTAGGCGTTTCCGAGATTTTTAAAGTAGGAAATCGTCCGATTAACGCGTGTTTTTAATCGCGTTACTTCTCATACGGTAACGTAAGCCGCTCCGCACCCGACGAGAGGAAACGTGCATCGCGATCATCGTGTCGCCGCGGGCAGCGCGGCGCCAGCCGGGGGCGGCCCGCGCGCCGCCGTGTCGCCGCCGCGGCCGGGCGCGCCGGGGCCCACCCCGCGCTCCGCCGCCGCCGCCGGGAGCTGCAGCTGGACCTGGGTATTCTTTACGTTTTCCGCTCTCGGATCGATTGGTGAGTTAGCTTAATGATATTCTATTAACCCAAGGAGTCTAGTCTGCGGATGGCGACGAATGTTGTGATCGACAGAGACTGATGGGCGCCACCGGTCCTGACCTCACTGGCCGCCACGTGGGCGCCACCGGTCCTGACCTCATGGGCCGCCACCTGGGCGCCACCGATCCTGACCCCACTGGCCGCCACGGGGGCGCCACCGGTCCTGATCTCACTGGCCGCCACCTGGGCGCCACCGACACGCCACCGATCCTGATCTCGCTGGCCGCCACCTGGGCGCCACCGATCCTGACGTCACTGGCCGCCATCTGGGCGCCACCGATCCTGACCTCACTGGCCGCCACGGGAGCGCCTCTGATCCCGACCTCACTGGCCGCCACATGGGCGCCACCGGTCCTGATCTCACTGGCCGCCACCTGGGCGCCACCGATCCCGACCTCACTGGCCGCCACATGGGCGCCACCGGTCCTGATCTCACTGGCCGCCACCTGGGCGCCACCGATCCTGCCCTCACTGGCCGCCACATGGGCGCCACCGGTCCTGATCTCACTGGCCGCCACCTGAGCGCCACCGATCCCGACCTCACTGGCCGCCACATGGGCGCCACCGGTCCTGATCTCACTGGCCGCCACCTGGCCGCCACCGATCCTGACCTCACTGGCCGCCACGGGGGCGCCTCTGATCCCGACCTCACTGGCCGCCACGACGGTGCCACCGGGGCGGGGACTACTCCACTGGCTGCCATGTTGGTGCCACCGGGCCTGACGTCGCTAGCTGTCACGGGGACGCCATCGGTCCCGACCACCGGCCCTGACCTCACTGACGCCATGTCGGTGCCGCCGGCCCCGACGTCACTAGCTGCCACGTGGGACCACCCGTCCTGAACTCACTGCTCGCCTCGTGGGTGCCACAGGTACTAACGTCATTGAGTGCCATGCCGGCACCACCGATCCCGTTTTTTGACGGGGTGCCACTACGATGCTACCGATCCCGACCTCACTGGGCGCTACAACGGTGCCACCGGTCCTCGCCTCATTGGCTGCCGCAACCACGCCACCGGTCCCGACTTCACTAGTCGTCGCGACGGCACCATCGGTATTGACCTCACCGGGTGCCACGGGACACCGTTGGCCACGAAATTATAGTCACCATGATGACATTACAGGTAATAATACTGCCGTTCGATGCTGATGCTGTCCAGGCATGGCGGTATAACCCACCTCCATGTTGCTGCCGATCACGAAACCGCTACATTCACGCGACCACCGCAATGGCGCTACAAGTCACAATACAATTGGTCCGATGAAGTTCATTGTGCAACTACAGTGGCCCGCCAAGCCGATACAATGACGCCACGATAACGCCTCGCTGCCGGCTGCCAACTGGCCGGATGATGCCACCGCCCGCGATATTCGCCATACGGCGGAAGCTCTGCCCAACGCGAAAGCGCCAACGACTCTTGTCAGTTTGGCCCCCCCATATCACGTAAGTAACCAAGCTGATGCCGGCAACCACCCTGACGCCGCCTGCCGAGCGGAAGCATTGCAAACCACAGTCTGGTGCTCCTGCTTCGGGTGTTCCTGATTGACATACACGTGCCTACTGCAGCTGGGGATTGCAAACCCCTCGTTCTCGATCGAGGATCCGTTGTAGTGGCTGACCGAGTCACAAGGAACTGCGTCCTATTGTTCTATAGGAAATCTGTACGTTGTATCTATATTCAAAAACTATCTGCAGTCTCCCACGATCCAATACAGCAGAAGCAGGAACACTTAGTGCACACTGCACCAAACCGAAGACCTGTTCGACAATGAATGGAATCTGTAACGTAATATCTCATATTATTCTACAAATGTTTGACCAGCCCCGGATTCCTCAGACACTCAAATCCGCGGGCCTGCTTTCTGAAAACTGGTGGTATTGACAAGGTTTGGAAACATATCTCTTATAATCTCTCTACTCGCACTCGTTCTCCAACTATACGGGGTCCTCCTCATAAAACGAACCATTTCTCCGAGGGCAATAAACAAATTTGGGACAAAAACCCCCGGTCGTAAGCGAGCTCGAGATACAGCTGCACGAGGAAAGAGGCCATGGAGAGATAGCTCGAAACACCGGTATACTCGTCACAGAATATAAATTCTTCGTTTTTATCTAAGCGTATTGCTAAGCACCGGTGCTATTCCTACACAGATTATTCTTTCCCAGAGCCGATTAAAGGTCTCCCATATTAATAGCTGAACTTACTTACTCCTCTAGCGCTACGACCCAAAGAAAGTCCTGGTCCCCAACACGACTGTTCACCTCTGACTCCGGTCTTGGGCAGTTTTAGTATACTTAATATTATTTGTAAGTAAACAATTGGATGCGTCCGTGACTGCGTCCACATGATACATTTCTGACCAACGTTTGATCACCTATCAAGACTATTTCCTGATAGCAATCCAGTCGAAAAAGTAGTACAGATTACCAGATCGACCCCCATCAACCTAGGTTAGCAAATATACTACCTGAAATACGTTACAATCCTTACTCAAACAATAGCCACAACGTTTGCTTCCTGCAGGGAAAATAAGGTAAATGATTGGTTGCGAGACAGCCTGTCTCGCGTCCAACGCCGTGCGCTCCTAGACGGACTCAACCTTACGAACTTGGGCGTCCATGGAGGCTGGTTGCACTATCGCAGGCCCTAACACTGCTTCGGGCGATTACAGAGTCCCATGCCAGCTCCCATCTCATCTGCCAACCGGACTCTTGAGGGAATCTTCCATGGTGTATTAAGAACGTAATAAAATACGTTCATATCGAGGTAAGAAGAAAACACTATACTTAGTATATTGATCAACGCACCGCATTCTCAGTCGGTCCTCAACAGGAAGCCGGTGCATGATCTCCAACAGGGAACTTGCACTGCGACTCCAAAAAAACTACACTTTAAAATTTAAGGAGAACCTGAGGAGATCGATAGTTAGTATGATTATTAGTTACAACGACCAACGCAGAAAGTATTGGCATCAGGGAATTGCCTACGCACTACAGGTTCAGAACTTACGGAACCAGTTCGGTTCATATACCTACAGGTCGGTACTTTCAGGAAGTCGCCGGACGAGCTAGGGGACTCTGCGCCCCCGAGCGGCACCAGCGCCCGGAGGCCACTGAGCAGATCTTCACCCGCTAGGGTACCCCGTCCATCGACCTGTTCGCTCACCTCAAACGTTCACGTGCCACGTGTCTCAGTCTACTGGCCCTAACTGAACGCACGATGCGTTGAGGTAAGCGGAACGCTGCTACACCGACGCTGACTGACCAGATCAAAAGAAAAGTCTGCTGGTGTTCCGTTGGCGTTTCTCCAAAGTAAAAACAGGTACGCCCATATGGAAAATAGTCATCGTGGTACGCTAAAAATAACATCGTCTGCCAGATGTCTCATCAAATCAAGTAACGAAAATATCCTCGCATTTAGCGTAGCGAACGATAATCTCTGATTAATATTATTTGTCGCCTTCAAGGTGCCTGTTTGATTAAACGCTTAAAGAATACTAGTTTTAATCTGAACAGCTGTACGACATATCAGAGAGAAACCCACATATGGAATGTTAATACCGAGTTTAGAGTCCATGACCTTACACTGTACTGTATTATACGTAGACAATTATTCTAATAATTCTCACTTAATTATTTCTAAATTAGATAACATCAAAATATGAACCCGGTATTCTGGACGTGTCAATTCGTATAAATTACCGAAAATGTTATGTGAAACTTGTGTGTAAAATCTGCGGATAAGTAAGTCCTATATATAATCTGCGGATATCTACTCTACCTAACCGAAAAGCCTCGTTTGAGCCTATTCTTAACCTCTGAATGCAAAGCGATGCATCATGTATTCTTAATTTTATTGACTACACGTCAAAATTCATTGGTTGTTTTAGGGCAGTAGAGCCCTAACATTTCTGCACCCGCTGACTCGCCACCAGGAGATAATAGACAGGTCTCACATCCTGAAGATCTCCGAAGTCGAACGGAACACATAATATGAAATTTTACCTTCCAATAAAATTATTATTATGTTTCCTAGACTTCGGAGATCTGGATAATGCCTTCCTGGTGGCAATATTTTATCAACCTTTACATTCTCCTCAACAATGAAATGGCGGCGAGTCGCCGGGTGCGAGCTGGTTGGTTACAGGAAGCTGTCTGGGCGGAAACTACGTCACAGCGGCGCGCTACGGGTTGTGGAGCGGCTTCATAGACGCTAGCGGCATCTATCGGTCATTGGGAGACGCTACGCTCTCACATCCTGAAGATCTCCGAAGTCTAGGAAACATAATAATAATTTTATTGGAAGGTAAAATTTCATATTATATTCTAATGAAATTAATTTACCGCGAATGGTTATTTCATAAATGAAAAGTCAGTGACACTTCAATCCCTGATTCGACTGTTACTACACCCATGGGAATAGTTGGGGCGGTGATAAACTTACGCCGGCCGCGGCCCTGCCGTCATCATTGTCATCAATAAATTCATTAAATAATTCAATATAAGAAATTCAATCATTAATTGATGACGGGCAGCAGCGTCATCGCAATAGATACATTACTGTGATTGCCTAGCTGCTTGCACAGCGTGGCGATTATATCATGCCTCCTAATTCGTCTATACGCATAAAGTGATGGAATAGGCCTATGTCCAGCAGTGAATGGATCGTGACAGAAAGTATCTATGTGTTGATGTCAAAATGACTGTAGAATGTAGATACAGGTTAGTATAGCAGGGCGGCATACAACCAATCTTAGATGTCATTCATTTCATTCATTCCATTCGTGCCAGCATTGGTGTATTTACCTGTAATAGGCTGTTGATGATGATGAATGCTTATTTTAGTACTAAGTAATATTATTACTGTCATAAAAATATTGTTACAATGTTTTTCAACTCGAACCTAACAGGCACCGACGTAAAAGTATACACCGTGGGCCCGGACTACGCACACGCCGAGGCACGCAAGAGCCCCGCACTCGATGGCAAGGTGGAGCGCGACTCGGAAGGCAAAGAAATCCGATACCCCGTCATATTGTCCAATCAGGAGAAGCTGATTTCCAGGAAGGTGTGCCTGGCGTTCAAGCAAACTGTTTGTGGATTTGATCTGTTGAGGTGAGTGGTCAAAATCTTGCAAAGTAGAGGCTAAAGTCTAACGAACCAAATAATTGTGGGCGCATGGAAAGTGATTGAACTTTTAACCTTATCGTTTTGTGTAGAGGTTTGATTTGTTACAAAATAGATGTCAAAAAGTATTAGATTAGTTTGATGTGTGAAAGCCCTGATCCAGTTTTAGATTTTGAAAAGGCATTTGACACTTCTTAAGTTAGTTTTAAGCATAAACTTAATATCATTATTAGTTTCAAGAGACTTGTGCCTTACATTTGTTGCGAGTTCTCATCTACATAATCAATAAGTCCGTAATAAAATATTGCAAAAACAGTCTATTTCAGTCTACTTTTACAACTTTACATATCACATCAGGTGTGCCACAAGGAATCGTTTTAGGACCAACGTTGTTTCGGTTAAATGTTATATCAATACAACAAAGACTAAATCGGCATGTCCCAACTTTCTCACATTACTTTTATTTGCACAGAGCGAACGGGAAGTCATTCGTGTGCGACGTTAACGGTTTTTCATTTGTGAAGAACTCAAACAAGTACTACGATGACTGTGCGAAGATACTGGGCAACATGATATTGCGCGAGTTGGCGCCCACGCTCCATATCCCTTGGTCGGTGCCGTTCCAGTTGGATGACCCGCCCATAGTGCCCACTACGTTTGGGAAGATGATGGAGTTAAGGTACAATGTTTACTAGATTTGTACTACTCGAAACTCAGGATTCCTCATCTGAAGCGTAAGACATCATCGATGATGATTATTGTATTGAACTTTGCGTTAGTGGAAAAAAGTCTAGCTATTCGCACAGTGAACCTACGCGGTAGGTAGTTTTAGGTAGCTGCAAATGCAAAAATGTCTTGAAAGTAATTTACCTATAACAAAATAGCAGTTTACCATTTTTCGAACCTATTGTAGATTTATTGGCAGACTGTATGATTATATCGATTATATGTTTGCAAGGTCGATGATTTTGCTTCTGTACCATTCAGTCACAAAGCCGAAACGACTAGCCTTTCGATCCGATGTCGAATATATTGTTTGCTTAAAAAAACACATATGTGTTAGTTTTTAGTAAAACGTCCCACTTGTCGCTTACCACAAAGACGAGATTTCTTTGTATCTTCATATGAATAAACTGACAAAGCGGCTTTAAGGCAAACGACAAAGTGGGACGTTTCACTAAACTCACTCACATATTATTCCTTGTGTTACCTGAAATAATCGTTTGTAATAATGTTTTTTTAATGAATCGTTAAGTTTTTTTTTTACTTTGTAGTGAAATATTCGTAATACCGTTGCATTATAAAAAGCAAGTAAGAAAGCCGTAGAGTCATTTATATCTTATATCGTTAGTTATATTTAATTGACCTATATAAAAACGAAAATTTTCAGGTGTGTAGTGGCGGTGATCAGACATGGCGACAGAACGCCTAAGCAGAAGATGAAAGTTGAAGTGCGGCACCCAAGGTTAGTTCCTATGAGAGTGAGATAAGATAACGAGGTTTTAGACGCGTCATGTGATTGTGTGATAAATATGTCTAGTCTTTTGGCGATCCGTAGCTTTATTAATTTTGAAAGATTATGTTATCTGGGATTCATCGGGTTTTTCAGTGTAAATAACTTTATTTGTTTGGCAAATAATCCTTAGTTAAACAACTTTATAGTAAACTTTCTGTCCTGTGAAACTTATTCTTAGATTTTCTCTTATATTTTTTTTATTACTCGAATTCACGCCCTAATGTTAAAAGTATCAGCCGTGAAGGCTTTAGAGTGCAGGCTTGATTCCGTTTTCGTCTCTGATGTACTTATTTTTCTTTAGTATTTGATATCTACTTTTTACTTTTATTTAAAAGTAGCTGGCGCCTGCGATTTCGTCTAGACTCACACAGGCGATTTTTGCAATAAATATCATCGTATTCCTTTCTCGGGCCCATACCTACCAAATTTAAACAAAATCGGTCTAGCGGAAAACTGTTATGTTAAAAAACATGAAGAGGTAACAGAGAAACAAAATGACGACGAATAGACAAATCTGCACAACAGAGGTTACTACAACCGGGTCGAGTATTAAAAAACTAATCAACAATCATTTCCATATTATTGTAATTAAAAAAATGTGTTTTTTTGGGTATTTGGTATTCATAGAAAAATGAAAACAAAATAACTATTATGACTCAGTACCTGTTATACTATCGAGATTTCTTGCGACTGACAAGCTACGATATCGTGATCCAGTACTTAGGGTCCGTAACTTTGAATAACAATATCTCCGAACTGAACAATTTTGAAATATCGGGACCGTTACAGGATTATTGCGGATAGTCTAAGGAGTTACTCATGTCATTTTTCTCCCTTGTTAAAGTACACACACTGTATAACAACTTGATAGCTAAACGACCGTCCCATTCTTCCAGATTCTTCGAAATCTTCGAGAAGTACGCCGGCTTCAAGCGCGGCCACGTCAAACTGAAGAAGCCAAAGCAGTTACAAGAGATCCTGGACATTGCGCGCGCATTACTAGCCGACATACACACGCGGCACGCCGATCCGGAGATTGAGGAGAAACAGGGAAAATTGGAGCAGCTAAAAAGCGTGCTTGAAATGTGAGTATTTCCTATATTTGTAGATATGAACGGACCATCAGTATGGACCGTGTTCAAAGTAATATAGTGTCACATCTTTGAGAAATTTGCCGGGTTCCATCAAAGCAGCAAGAGGTCCTGGACATTGCGCGCACATTGCTAGCCGACATTCACACGCGGCACGCTGATCCGGAGATTGAGGAGAAACAGGGAAAGTCGGAGCAGCTAAAAAGCGTGCTTGAAATGTGAGTATTTCCTATATTTGTAGATATGAACGGACCATTAGTATGGACCGTGTTCAAAGTAATATAGTGTCACATCTTTGAGAAATTTGCCTGGTTCCATCAAAGCAGCTGCAAGAGATCCTGGACATTGCGCGCTCACTATTAGCCGACATTCACACGCGGCACGCCGACCCGGAGATTGAGGAGAAGCAGGGAAAATTGGAGCAGCTAAAAAGCGTGCTTGAAATGTGAGTATTTCCTATATTTGTAGATATGAACGGACCATTAGTATGGACCGTGTTCAAAGTAATATAGTGTCACATCTTTGAGAAATTTGCCTGGTTCCATCAAAGCAGCTGCAAGAGATCCTGGACATTGCGCGCTCACTATTAGCCGACATTCACACGCGGCACGCCGACCCGGAGATTGAGGAGAAGCAGGGAAAATTGGAGCAGCTAAAAAGCGTGCTTGAAATGTGAGTATTTCCTATATTTGTAGATATGAACGGACCATCAGTATGGACTGTGTTCAAAGTAATATAGTATCACATCTTTGAGAAATTTGCCGGGTTCCATCAAAGCAGCTGCAAGAGATCCTGGACATTGCGCGTGCATTACTAGCCGACATACACACGCGGCACGCCGACCCGGAGATTGAGGAGAAACAGGGAAAATTGGAGCCGCTAAAAAGTGTTCTTGAGATGTGAGTATTTCCGCATTGCCCTGTATTTGTAGACATGGTCTGACCACTGATATGGAACGCTGCTACAAGAGATCTTGGACATTGGGCGCGCATTACTAGCCGACATACATACGCGGCACGCCGACCCAGAGATTGAGGAGAAACAGGGAAAATTGGAGCAGCTAAAGAGCGTTCTTGAGATGTGAGTATTTCCGCATTGTCCTGTATTTGTAGACATGGTCGGACCACCGATATGGAACGCCGCTGCAAGAGATCTTGGACATTGGGCGCGCATTACTAGCCGACATACACACGCGGCACGCCGACCCGGAGATTGAGGAGAAACAGGGAAAATTGGAGCAGCTAAAAAGCTGCTTTGATGATTTGCTTGAGATGTTAGTACATACGTTGATTTGTTAAACCTGTACCTACCTCAATAGTACATTACTATAGAGCCTGTGACGAAAGGGGTTGCCGGCCCAAGACATATAGACAGGATAGGTCTGAGGCCGACAACCCCATATTTCCGGCCGAGGTATGTACATATAGTGCTTTTCTGAAATATGCAATGAAATAAACAACAAAAACATGAAAGTTTTTTTTATATGCATAGTGGCAGAATGTAATGATGCCTGTGCCACAAATTTATGTGTAGTAGAATAAAAAAATAGCACTTTGCCAGCCTAGCCCTTAAAGATTTGTATTAAATTTAAATTCCATTAACGACCTCTGTCCTAGTCGCACCTGAAACGTCATACTTCGCAGCCTATTATAAGGAACATAACAAAAATATTTCATTGCATGTTAGAGAAAAATATTTTTATAGTAAATCGCCGAATAATTTTTCACTTCTATCTCAAATCAAATCAGCACACTTCTTATATTGCTCCTCGACTCTTATTTGTGGGCGTCTATAGATAGTTATTGATGCCACAACGCAAAATTATTAAAACACCAAATTCTCTTATTTTATAGGGCTTTAACACGTTCATTTTCATAAAACACCAACACACTGGTAGCTGGTAAAACACTGATTTTCAACCTTTTTCATAGCGCAACGGCGATCTCATGAGCGCACGTAAAAAAATGTACATGTTTTTACTAAAACTACTTTTCTCAGACATGCAATGAAATATTGTTTTTACGTTCCTTAAAATAGACTCGGAAGTATCGCTTTTAGGGCGCAGGTACTAGAAAAAAAAAATCATAACACTTTTCAGGCCTAGGCCTGCGAAGTAACTTTTTTTTAATATATATTTTTTTGTATTTCTTTGTATGTTTGAGAAAAGCACTATACATGCCTCGGCGTTGAAACGGATTCCCGGCCTCGTTACCTATCCGGCCTCGCTCGTCACCCTAAAGCCCTACCTAATCAAATCAAAGTGACATGTTTTGGTATCAGTGTAGTTACCGTGTCATTTCCCGACAGGTACGGGCACTTCTCGGGCATCAACCGCAAGGTGCAGATGAAGTACCAGCCCCGCGGGCGGCCGCGCGGCTCCAGCTCCGACGACGGTAACGCGCCCACATTACACGGTCTGCACACTTTTACACGCTTCTTTAATTTAGGCTATGTCATACGTAGGCGACTCAAAGTGACGAGATTTGCGACGCGATTCGATCCCGAATGTTTGCGACGCGATGCGATGTCTTCCGTGCACGCGAAAAGTACTATCGATCGGACGTTTTGAATAAACAAAACGACACACTATTGGGGCGTCGCGTCTTGATCGCGCGAAAATATCAAACTGATCGCGTTCGCATTGAGTCGCGTCGCGTCGCCCGTACGCCGCGCCGGGTTTGGTCACGTGGTCCAACCGCTATGAGCTGGTTGGGCCACGGGGAAATAAAATGATCTATACTCTAACCGATTGTACTACGAGGAAGTTAGGTTACCCGTGGTCCAATTGGTTGTACCACGGTACACTAAATTTATCGGTTGTCCAATACTAGAACATATATTTACGTATACTAGTTGGACAATTGCCCCTCAGTTGTACTATGGTATGGGTCATAATTACATGACAGTAAAAAGAAAGTAATTTGACAGTTGAACCACGGATACTTTAACTTACCCGTGGCACAACCTGTTGGACATAGCGGATGGACCACAGGTCGGGAGCGGTATTTGCTGGCGGCTATTTGTTTTTATCGCATCGCGTCGTGTTCACGAGGGAATCGCTCATTTAGCCTTTACCCTATGGATACCATATGCGCCACTGAGGCGGAATGTGTGGGCGAGACAGTGCTATACGAGGTGTTTCACCAGTACTGAAAATCTCAGACACGCCGTAATGTACCTATATAATCTTCATCATTATCTTCAACCTATTACGTATGTCGACGTAGGTTTTTCCTATTACTTATGCGTATGAACGCATTAGGAGATAATACCCACAATTGCCACGTTGAACAAGCGGGTTAGCGATCGCAGCCAATATGTTATACTGTTATAATAATTAATTTTCAGTAGAAATTGCTATACTGTGGGAAATTTTTCGAAATCGTGAATAAACCTGATTTCATGCATTATGGTTGTCAGAGTTGGGCAAAAAGTAATCCGATTACTCCTTCCGATTACAATTTACGTTTCCGCCAACTCTGCTGGTTGTGTAATCTTGACATTTTATATTGGAAATAACTTTCCCCATTTAAAGGGCCCCATATTAAAAATTGTTCGGTTACTTATACCTATCGAGCGTGTGAGATTTTCAGCGGCTGATGAAACAACCTATATACACACATAGCTCTGTCTCACTCGCACGCCGTCGCCGCATGTGGGTTCGCATCAATGTGACGCCTGCCTAACGGATGGCTCACATTAGAACGTTTCATGCCAATCGAGATTGGCACTTCGATTTACCTGATACTGACGGTATGCGTCCGGTGTATGTGCTCAGTGGCTCAGTGTCGGATCGAAACGGTCTAGTATGAGCCATTCTTAGTTGTAAAAAATGCAGATTTTGAGAAAAATGTTTGTAATTAAGTTTTTTACAACTCCTAAAAACCTGGATATGGAGACTTCAGACAACTTTTTATTCATATTCAGCAACATTTGCACAAAATTCTCAATGTAAGCATAGAAACTGCAACCTTTTGGTGAAACACATTATAGATAGCATTATTTAATTTGCTTGATTTAGCAGCTTACAAGAGGCAATACAACTCAATCAAATGAATCAATCACTTAAGTATAGACTTTGTAGTAGGCTTCGTTAAGTTAAATAAGCTTTGCAAAAGTTACATAGAGATCAGTTTAGTTTTGTTCAGAACAGTAGCTATAGAAGTAGTGATTTGGCAATTTCAGCAATTGTAAATATTGAAGAAATTTCGACCGCTTCTATAGCTAAACACCAATGCAATATCAAATAGTTTCGAAGTACCTATTTGATTATATTAGTATTTTGTAGTCACATATTATTTTGAGTTTAATTAGGTTAACTAGTCGACGTGTAATACATAATATATAGAGACTAGTTCGCTTTTCACTTTTAAGAATTATTATAATGATACATATTTGCAAATTATTTTATGCTTCCGCTTATTAGTAAAAGTCTTGGGATGTTTCATAATGCAATCACACATTCATGCCTCATGCGTTTAATGCAGTGGGCTATAGTTTCCATCCCCACGCTGGCTCAACGCGGGTTTGGGACTTTACCCTTTCAATTCCTATTCTAGGCCGAAACCTAATAGTAATTATCAACTAATATATAATATTATAAGTCCCGAAAAAGTATTGTGTACAAGCCAGAATGCGCATTTAAAAAGGAACACATGGGTACTACTTTCTAGTATAGGTTAAAAATCGAGAAAATAATCGTACGTCCTTTGTTTTCTTTGCCTTTTCAAGGACACTGTCGCGCCCCCATATACATCATTCGTGGTAGTTTTGCAGTATGAAACATACCCGACTTCCCAACAGTAACAAAACACCAATATCCTATAAACTAAAATAGCCATAACTTACAGTAGAGGGCGCCGGCGAGCCGTCCCTGGTGCTGATTCTCAAGTGGGGCGGCGAGTTGACTCCCGCCGGCCGCATACAGGCGGAGGAGTTAGGCCGCATGTTCCGCTGCATGTACCCCGGCGGGCAGGGCCGGCATATACCCGGTGAGTGCTGGCTACGGTGATGAGTTATGATACTATACCATTCTCAAGTGGGGCGGCCAGTTGACTGTCGCCGGCCGCATACAGGCGGAGGAGTTAGGCCGCATGTTCCGCTGCATGTACCCCGGCGGGCAGGGCCGGCATATACCCGGTGAGTGCTGGCTACGGTGATGAGTTATGATACTATACCATTCTCAAGTGGGGCGGCCAGTTGACTGTCGCCGGCCGCATACAGGCGGAGGAGTTAGGCCGCATGTTCCGCTGCATGTACCCCGGCGGGCAGGGCCGGCATATACCCGGTGAGTGCTGGCTACGGTGATGAGTTATGATACTATACCATTCTCAAGTGGGGCGGCGAGTTGACTGCCGCCGGCCGCATACAGGCGGAGGAGTTAGGCCGCATGTTCCGCTGCATGTACCCCGGCGGGCAGGGCCGGCATATACCCGGTGAGTGCTGGCTACGGTGATGAGTTATGATACTATACCATTCACAAGTGGGGCGGCGAGTTGACTGTCGCCGGCCGCATACAGGCGGAGGAGTTAGGCCGCATGTTCCGCTGCATGTACCCCGGCGGGCAGGGCCGGCATATACCCGGTGAGTGCTGGCTACGGTGATGAGTTATGATACTATACCATTCACAAGTGGGGCGGCGAGTTGACTGTCGCCGGCCGCATACAGGCGGAGGAGTTAGGCCGCATGTTCCGCTGCATGTACCCCGGCGGGCAGGGCCAGCATATACCCGGTGAGTGCTGGCTACGGTGATGAGTTATGATACTATACCATTCTCAAGTGGGCCAGTTGACTCCCGCCGGCCGCATACAGGCGGAGGAGTTAGGCCGCATGTTCCGCTGCATGTACCCCGGCGGGCAGGGCCGGCATATACCCGGTGAGTGCTGGCTACCGTGATGTCTCATACTGGTCCAACAGTGGGAAATCACACTGGTAGTAGCTACGGTGATGAGTTCTTGATAATATTGATACTAGTATAAACGTTGTCTTTAGTGTCACCATTTTCCGCGAACAGCTAGACAAAATATTTTGTTCAAGGAGTTCAGCCGGAGGCATAACAATCTGTCACTGCAATTACGCCTCAATACATAGATAGATTTCACACTATTAAACATTTGCAATAGATCATAGTTTAAAGTTTTTTTTATAGCTAATTTGGTTTTATACTGCTTGGCGAAATCCTTCCCTCTCTTCCACTAATTGACCCTATTGAGTGCCAAATCTCCACTCTTTGCTAAAAGTTAAAGTAAAATTAAATTATTTTATGTCATATCCACATACGAAGCATTTACGCGTGATACCTACTCTCATGCGCGTGATTCGCATAACTCTGGCGAGTTGAAATTATCACGCGAAGTCGAGGTACAATTTCAACCTCAGAAAATTCCACTAATTTGTTTACTTCTAAACAGGTGAAGGTGGCACTCAAGGTCTCGGTCTCCTACGTCTCCACTCCACGTTCCGGCACGACCTAAAGATCTACGCTTCCGACGAAGGTCGGGTCCAAATGACGGCCGCGGCCTTCGCGAAAGGTCTTTTGGCCCTTGAAGGGGAACTCACGCCGATTTTGGTGCAGATGGTCAAGTCTGCGAACACTAATGGACTGCTTGATAATGATTGCGATTCGTCGAAAGTGCAGAATATGTGAGTATCGTGTTTATCTACATACACTGTGTTACAATACAATAACGTAATATTATTTTTTAGTATAGATGGTGCGTTTTTTAGGCTCTAGTGCGAGAAGTGGGTAATTTTACGTCAGGTCCAAAACTTCGGAGGGCCTTCTGTACTAAAAAACGTCGCACGCGACATGTGCAAAAAGGAAATTCGTAACTCGTGTCGATTTAAAACACTCCCTTCGTGTTTTTCTCACTTGTGTCGTAATGTACTATTACGTTTCTACATTGTATTTATTATATTTAGTGTGGTTCTAATATTTCGTGAAATCCAAAGTTCAGAACGCGATTATGTTTACGAGTTTTAGTAATTTATTGTCTGTCAAGCTTTACAATAAATCCATAGTCCCATTACTGCGGTAAATGACCAGCGCGGTGAGCCGCGGCTAACTACATACAGTGTGTCCCAGGGAGAAGTGACCAGCTTCCTGGGACACACTGTATAAGTCATACTGTACATACAACTTTTGCTATGGGACAACAAATAACGAAAAAAAATTTACATTTTCATACATTTTGATTGCGTATCCATAGGGAACCAGTCACTTCTCCTTGGGACAGACTGTATAGAAATAGTAATCGAATGGATCCAAGTGCGTTTTGTAGGCGGTTATTTTCTACATAATCCCTGTGGTGGTGGTGTAATATTATCGTTGTTATAGTCGAACTGATCATTTGTCAAAACCTTCTGATAAAGTTGTCTGTCAATTTGTTTTCACTACATTACGAGTACACACAAGTAATTTTCGCGATAACAACTATCCTGTCCTTTTTCCGTTATCAAACTACCTCTATACCAAATTTCAACAAAATCAAATCGCTCCAGCGGTTTTAGCGTTAACAGGGATAGAGTTACTTTTGCATTTATAATGTTAGTATGGATATGCCGTGTGGTGACGGCAGTAAGAATACATTTGTCACCACCCCAACTCCTCCTGCGGGTGTCGTAAGAGTCGACTAAGGGATTGAAGTGTCACTGACCATTTTACAAGATTGATGATGGGCAGCAGCGTCATCATAGTGGACACATTACTGCGATCGCCAATCCGCGTGCCCAGCGTGGCGATTATGGGCATTTACCTCCTAATGCGTCTCTACGCATAGTTAATAGGAGAGGCCTACGTCCAGCAGTGGACTAACATAGGCTGATGATGATGATGATGATGACATTACACACAAGCAATTTTCGCTATAACAACTATCCCATGTCCTTTCTCCGTTATCAAACTACCTCTATACCAAATTTGAACAACATCGCTCCAGCGGTTTTAGCGTTAAGTGGGATAGAGTTACATTCGCATTTATAATGTTAGTATGGAAATTCCAGGGCCAAAGCCCGTCTCCACGAAGCGATGCAAGTGGACCGCGAGTTCACCGACCACGACCGCCAGCGCATCAACCCCTGCGAGAGTCTTAGTATCACCGCCGCCATGGAGTTCGTCAAGAACCCGGTCCGCTGCTGCGCGCACGTGCACACCCTCATCCAGCAGCTGGTGCACATCGTGCTGGTGAAGAAGGACGACCCCAAGACTAAAGGTAGTCCCGGTATAGTCTGCGAGAGACATCACCGCCGCCATGGAGTTCGTCAAGAACCCGGTCCGCTGCTGCGCGCACGTGCACACCCTCATCCAGCAGCTGGTGCACATCGTGCTGGTGAAGAAGGACGACCCCAAGACTAAAGGTAGTCCCGGTATAGTCTGCGAGAGACATCACCGCCGCCATGGAGTCAAGAACTCGGTCCGCTGCTGCGCGCACGTGCACACCCTCATCCAGCAGCTGGTGCACATCGTGCTGGTGAAGAAGGACGACCCCAAGACTAAAGGTAGTCCCGGTATAGTCTGCGAGAGACATCACCGCCGCCATGGAGTTCGTCAAGAACCCGGTCCGCTGCTGCGCGCACGTGCACACCCTCATCCAGCAGCTGGTGCACATCGTGCTGGTGAAGAAGGACGACCCCAAGACTAAAGGTAGTCCCGGTGTCGTCAATCCTACGAGTGCCTTGGAGTTCGTCAAAAAAATAACCAGATGGGCAGGTGTGTCTTCGAGGTGATGGTTAGTTTACGCCCAGTCGCCCATTCTGAAGATTAGGTTTAGGTATCTACCTAAATCTATATAGCGAGCTCGTGCTAGGTGCTAGGTTTAGGTTTGCTAGTGCAAAGCTGGA
The DNA here is from genome assembly GCA_025490895.1 of Thaumatotibia leucotreta. Taxonomy (NCBI): domain Eukaryota; kingdom Metazoa; phylum Arthropoda; class Insecta; order Lepidoptera; family Tortricidae; genus Thaumatotibia; species Thaumatotibia leucotreta. The sequence goes on along the minus strand of JALPQI010008078.1, from coordinate 22,649 downwards.
GTAAATGTGACACCCCTGGGGTTGCAGGCGCCCATAGGCTACGGTGACTGCTTTCCATCAGGCGGGCCGTTGTTTGCCACCGACGTGAAAAAAAAAAAATGGGGTTCATTGGCATGACAGCAATTAAAACACCAATGAAGTGTGAATCAGATGATGACACTCGTTGGCGTGGTTATGCGTTAAAAATGTCCCTTGGATAACCAATAAAATAATGGTTTTATAGTAATATTTATTCTATTTAATATTACACTTAATATTCGTTTTGTGCGATAGATAATACTTTTTCATTGGTTCATGTGGCCCCCTAGACAATGGGACAGAATAACAATAACAAAAAAAATATTGACCTGCGAGCGAAATAATACCTAAAGGTAACTCCATGAAATATTAACACGATAACATATTTCAGACACGATTCTCTACCACGGCGAGACATGGGAACTAATGGGCCGCCGCTGGGGCAAGATCGAAAAGGACTTCTGCACAAAGAACAAAACATACGACATCTCCAAGATCCCCGACATCTACGACTGCATCAAATACGACTTGCAGCACAATCAGCATGCACTGCAGTTCGATTTGGCGGAGGAACTGTATATGTACGCCAAGTACTTGGCGGACATTGTTATACCGCAGGTGAGGACTGATTAATTACTGTAGAGATAAATTAAACAACACTCACAAATACAACTCACACAATAACACTGTAGAGATTCACCAAAAAACAAACACACACAATCAGAGCAAGACGTGCGACATCTATGGATGCATAAAGCTATAATTACCACTTGTAGCACAAATAAATACTTGGCAGACATTGTTATACCGCAGGTAAGGGTTAGATAAATTACTGTAAACATTAATAAAACGTGAGAACAATACGTACGACATCTCCAAGATCCCCGACATCTACGACTGCATCAAGTACGACTTGCAGCACAATCAGCACGCACTGCAGTTCGACTTGGCGGAGGAACTGTATATGTACGCCAAGTACTTGGCCGACATTGTTATACCGCAGGTGAGAGCTGATTAATTACTGTAGAGATGAATCAAACAAGAAACACTCATAAATACAACTCACTCAATAACACTGTAGAGATTCACCAAAAAAACAAACACACACAATCAGAACAAGACGTGCGACATCTATGGATGCATAAAGCTATAATTACCACTTGTAGCACATATATACTTGGCAGACATTGTTATACCGCAGGTAAGGGTTCGATAAATTACTGTAAACATGAATAAAACGTGAGAACAAAACATACGACATCTCCAAGATCCCCGACATCTACGACTGCATCAAGTACGACTTGCAGCACAATCAGCACGCACTGCAGTTCGACTTGGCGGAGGAACTGTATATGTACGCCAAGTACTTGGCCGACATTGTTATACCGCAGGTGAGGGCTGATAAATTACCGTAGAGATAAATCAAACAACACTAACACTATAGAGATTAACCAAACAACATACACGATTACACGCATACACAATCAGAACAAAACGTACGACATCTCCAAGATCCCCGACATCTACGACTGCATCAAGTACGACTTGCAGCACAATCAGCACGCACTGCAGTTCGACTTGGCGGAGGAACTGTATATGTACGCCAAGTACTTGGCCGACATTGTTATACCGCAGGTGAGAGCTGATTAATTACTGTAGAGATGAATCAAACAAGAAACACTCATAAATACAACTCACTCAATAACACTGTAGAGATTCACCAAAAAAACAAACACACACAATCAGAACAAGACGTGCGACATCTATGGATGCATAAAGCTATAATTACCACTTGTAGCACATATATACTTGGCAGACATTGTTATACCGCAGGTAAGGGTTCGATAAATTACTGTAAACATGAATAAAACGTGAGAACAAAACATACGACATCTCCAAGATCCCCGACATCTACGACTGCATCAAGTACGACTTGCAGCACAATCAGCACGCACTGCAGTTCGACTTGGCGGAGGAACTGTATATGTACGCCAAGTACTTGGCCGACATTGTTATACCGCAGGTGAGGGCTGATAAATTACCGTAGAGATAAATCAAACAACACTAACACTATAGAGATTAACCAAACAACATACACGATTACACGCATACACAATCAGAACAAAACGTACGACATCTCCAAGATCCCCGACATCTACGACTGCATCAAGTACGACTTGCAGCACAATCAGCACGCACTGCAGTTCGACTTGGCGGAGGAACTGTATATGTACGCCAAGTACTTGGCCGACATTGTTATACCGCAGGTGAGAGCTGATTAATTACTGTAGAGATGAATCAAACAAGAAACACTCATAAATACAACTCACTCAATAACACTGTAGAGATTCACCAAAAAAACAAACACACACAATCAGAACAAGACGTGCGACATCTATGGATGCATAAAGCTATAATTACCACTTGTAGCACATATATACTTGGCAGACATTGTTATACCGCAGGTAAGGGTTCGATAAATTACTGTAAACATGAATAAAACGTGAGAACAAAACATACGACATCTCCAAGATCCCCGACATCTACGACTGCATCAAGTACGACTTGCAGCACAATCAGCACGCACTGCAGTTCGACTTGGCGGAGGAACTGTATATGTACGCCAAGTACTTGGCCGACATTGTTATACCGCAGGTGAGGGCTGATAAATTACCGTAGAGATAAATCAAACAACACTAACACTATAGAGATTAACCAAACAACATACACGATTACACGCATACACAATCAGAACAAAACGTACGACATCTCCAAGATCCCCGACATCTACGACTGCATCAAGTACGACTTGCAGCACAATCAGCACGCACTGCAGTTCGACTTGGCGGAGGAACTGTATATGTACGCCAAGTACTTGGCCGACATTGTTATACCGCAGGTGAGAGCTGATTAATTACTGTAGAGATGAATCAAACAAGAAACACTCATAAATACAACTCACTCAATAACACTGTAGAGATTCACCAAAAAAACAAACACACACAATCAGAACAAGACGTGCGACATCTATGGATGCATAAAGCTATAATTACCACTTGTAGCACATATATACTTGGCAGACATTGTTATACCGCAGGTAAGGGTTCGATAAATTACTGTAAACATGAATAAAACGTGAGAACAAAACATACGACATCTCCAAGATCCCCGACATCTACGACTGCATCAAGTACGACTTGCAGCACAATCAGCACGCACTGCAGTTCGACTTGGCGGAGGAACTGTATATGTACGCCAAGTACTTGGCCGACATTGTTATACCGCAGGTGAGAGCTGATTAATTACTGTAGAGATGAATCAAACAAGAAACACTCATAAATACAACTCACTCAATAACACTGTAGAGATTCACCAAAAAAACAAACACACACAATCAGAACAAGACGTGCGACATCTATGGATGCATAAAGCTATAATTACCACTTGTAGCACATATATACTTGGCAGACATTGTTATACCGCAGGTAAGGGTTCGATAAATTACTGTAAACATGAATAAAACGTGAGAACAAAACATACGACATCTCCAAGATCCCCGACATCTACGACTGCATCAAGTACGACTTGCAGCACAATCAGCACGCACTGCAGTTCGACTTGGCGGAGGAACTGTATATGTACGCCAAGTACTTGGCCGACATTGTTATACCGCAGGTGAGGGCTGATAAATTACCGTAGAGATAAATCAAACAACACTAACACTATAGAGATTAACCAAACAACATACACGATTACACGCATACACAATCAGAACAAAACGTACGACATCTCCAAGATCCCCGACATCTACGACTGCATCAAGTACGACTTGCAGCACAATCAGCACGCACTGCAGTTCGACTTGGCGGAGGAACTGTATATGTACGCCAAGTACTTGGCCGACATTGTTATACCGCAGGTGAGAGCTGATTAATTACTGTAGAGATGAATCAAACAAGAAACACTCATAAATACAACTCACTCAATAACACTGTAGAGATTCACCAAAAAAACAAACACACACAATCAGAACAAGACGTGCGACATCTATGGATGCATAAAGCTATAATTACCACTTGTAGCACATATATACTTGGCAGACATTGTTATACCGCAGGTAAGGGTTCGATAAATTACTGTAAACATGAATAAAACGTGAGAACAAAACATACGACATCTCCAAGATCCCCGACATCTACGACTGCATCAAGTACGACTTGCAGCACAATCAGCACGCACTGCAGTTCGACTTGGCGGAGGAACTGTATATGTACGCCAAGTACTTGGCCGACATTGTTATACCGCAGGTGAGGGCTGATAAATTACCGTAGAGATAAATCAAACAACACTAACACTATAGAGATTAACCAAACAACATACACGATTACACGCATACACAATCAGAACAAAACGTACGACATCTCCAAGATCCCCGACATCTACGACTGCATCAAGTACGACTTGCAGCACAATCAGCACGCACTGCAGTTCGACTTGGCGGAGGAACTGTATATGTACGCCAAGTACTTGGCCGACATTGTTATACCGCAGGTGAGAGCTGATTAATTACTGTAGAGATGAATCAAACAAGAAACACTCATAAATACAACTCACTCAATAACACTGTAGAGATTCACCAAAAAAACAAACACACACAATCAGAACAAGACGTGCGACATCTATGGATGCATAAAGCTATAATTACCACTTGTAGCACATATATACTTGGCAGACATTGTTATACCGCAGGTAAGGGTTCGATAAATTACTGTAAACATGAATAAAACGTGAGAACAAAACATACGACATCTCCAAGATCCCCGACATCTACGACTGCATCAAGTACGACTTGCAGCACAATCAGCACGCACTGCAGTTCGACTTGGCGGAGGAACTGTATATGTACGCCAAGTACTTGGCCGACATTGTTATACCGCAGGTGAGAGCTGATTAATTACTGTAGAGATGAATCAAACAAGAAACACTCATAAATACAACTCACTCAATAACACTGTAGAGATTCACCAAAAAAACAAACACACACAATCAGAACAAGACGTGCGACATCTATGGATGCATAAAGCTATAATTACCACTTGTAGCACATATATACTTGGCAGACATTGTTATACCGCAGGTAAGGGTTCGATAAATTACTGTAAACATGAATAAAACGTGAGAACAAAACATACGACATCTCCAAGATCCCCGACATCTACGACTGCATCAAGTACGACTTGCAGCACAATCAGCACGCACTGCAGTTCGACTTGGCGGAGGAACTGTATATGTACGCCAAGTACTTGGCCGACATTGTTATACCGCAGGTGAGAGCTGATTAATTACTGTAGAGATGAATCAAACAAGAAACACTCATAAATACAACTCACTCAATAACACTGTAGAGATTCACCAAAAAAACAAACACACACAATCAGAACAAGACGTGCGACATCTATGGATGCATAAAGCTATAATTACCACTTGTAGCACATATATACTTGGCAGACATTGTTATACCGCAGGTAAGGGTTCGATAAATTACTGTAAACATGAATAAAACGTGAGAACAAAACATACGACATCTCCAAGATCCCCGACATCTACGACTGCATCAAGTACGACTTGCAGCACAATCAGCACGCACTGCAGTTCGACTTGGCGGAGGAACTGTATATGTACGCCAAGTACTTGGCCGACATTGTTATACCGCAGGTGAGGGCTGATAAATTACCGTAGAGATAAATCAAACAACACTAACACTATAGAGATTAACCAAACAACATACACGATTACACGCATACACAATCAGAACAAAACGTACGACATCTCCAAGATCCCCGACATCTACGACTGCATCAAGTACGACTTGCAGCACAATCAGCACGCACTGCAGTTCGACTTGGCGGAGGAACTGTATATGTACGCCAAGTACTTGGCCGACATTGTTATACCGCAGGTGAGAGCTGATTAATTACTGTAGAGATGAATCAAACAAGAAACACTCATAAATACAACTCACTCAATAACACTGTAGAGATTCACCAAAAAAACAAACACACACAATCAGAACAAGACGTGCGACATCTATGGATGCATAAAGCTATAATTACCACTTGTAGCACATATATACTTGGCAGACATTGTTATACCGCAGGTAAGGGTTCGATAAATTACTGTAAACATGAATAAAACGTGAGAACAAAACATACGACATCTCCAAGATCCCCGACATCTACGACTGCATCAAGTACGACTTGCAGCACAATCAGCACGCACTGCAGTTCGACTTGGCGGAGGAACTGTATATGTACGCCAAGTACTTGGCCGACATTGTTATACCGCAGGTGAGGGCTGATAAATTACCGTAGAGATAAATCAAACAACACTAACACTATAGAGATTAACCAAACAACATACACGATTACACGCATACACAATCAGAACAAAACGTACGACATCTCCAAGATCCCCGACATCTACGACTGCATCAAGTACGACTTGCAGCACAATCAGCACGCACTGCAGTTCGACTTGGCGGAGGAACTGTATATGTACGCCAAGTACTTGGCCGACATTGTTATACCGCAGGTGAGAGCTGATTAATTACTGTAGAGATGAATCAAACAAGAAACACTCATAAATACAACTCACTCAATAACACTGTAGAGATTCACCAAAAAAACAAACACACACAATCAGAACAAGACGTGCGACATCTATGGATGCATAAAGCTATAATTACCACTTGTAGCACATATATACTTGGCAGACATTGTTATACCGCAGGTAAGGGTTCGATAAATTACTGTAAACATGAATAAAACGTGAGAACAAAACATACGACATCTCCAAGATCCCCGACATCTACGACTGCATCAAGTACGACTTGCAGCACAATCAGCACGCACTGCAGTTCGACTTGGCGGAGGAACTGTATATGTACGCCAAGTACTTGGCCGACATTGTTATACCGCAGGTGAGGGCTGATAAATTACCGTAGAGATAAATCAAACAACACTAACACTATAGAGATTAACCAAACAACATACACGATTACACGCATACACAATCAGAACAAAACGTACGACATCTCCAAGATCCCCGACATCTACGACTGCATCAAGTACGACTTGCAGCACAATCAGCACGCACTGCAGTTCGACTTGGCGGAGGAACTGTATATGTACGCCAAGTACTTGGCCGACATTGTTATACCGCAGGTGAGAGCTGATTAATTACTGTAGAGATGAATCAAACAAGAAACACTCATAAATACAACTCACTCAATAACACTGTAGAGATTCACCAAAAAAACAAACACACACAATCAGAACAAGACGTGCGACATCTATGGATGCATAAAGCTATAATTACCACTTGTAGCACATATATACTTGGCAGACATTGTTATACCGCAGGTAAGGGTTCGATAAATTACTGTAAACATGAATAAAACGTGAGAACAAAACATACGACATCTCCAAGATCCCCGACATCTACGACTGCATCAAGTACGACTTGCAGCACAATCAGCACGCACTGCAGTTCGACTTGGCGGAGGAACTGTATATGTACGCCAAGTACTTGGCCGACATTGTTATACCGCAGGTGAGAGCTGATTAATTACTGTAGAGATGAATCAAACAAGAAACACTCATAAATACAACTCACTCAATAACACTGTAGAGATTCACCAAAAAAACAAACACACACAATCAGAACAAGACGTGCGACATCTATGGATGCATAAAGCTATAATTACCACTTGTAGCACATATATACTTGGCAGACATTGTTATACCGCAGGTAAGGGTTCGATAAATTACTGTAAACATGAATAAAACGTGAGAACAAAACATACGACATCTCCAAGATCCCCGACATCTACGACTGCATCAAGTACGACTTGCAGCACAATCAGCACGCACTGCAGTTCGACTTGGCGGAGGAACTGTATATGTACGCCAAGTACTTGGCCGACATTGTTATACCGCAGGTGAGGGCTGATAAATTACCGTAGAGATAAATCAAACAACACTAACACTATAGAGATTAACCAAACAACATACACGATTACACGCATACACAATCAGAACAAAACGTACGACATCTCCAAGATCCCCGACATCTACGACTGCATCAAGTACGACTTGCAGCACAATCAGCACGCACTGCAGTTCGACTTGGCGGAGGAACTGTATATGTACGCCAAGTACTTGGCCGACATTGTTATACCGCAGGTGAGAGCTGATTAATTACTGTAGAGATGAATCAAACAAGAAACACTCATAAATACAACTCACTCAATAACACTGTAGAGATTCACCAAAAAAACAAACACACACAATCAGAACAAGACGTGCGACATCTATGGATGCATAAAGCTATAATTACCACTTGTAGCACATATATACTTGGCAGACATTGTTATACCGCAGGTAAGGGTTCGATAAATTACTGTAAACATGAATAAAACGTGAGAACAAAACATACGACATCTCCAAGATCCCCGACATCTACGACTGCATCAAGTACGACTTGCAGCACAATCAGCACGCACTGCAGTTCGACTTGGCGGAGGAACTGTATATGTACGCCAAGTACTTGGCCGACATTGTTATACCGCAGGTGAGAGCTGATTAATTACTGTAGAGATGAATCAAACAAGAAACACTCATAAATACAACTCACTCAATAACACTGTAGAGATTCACCAAAAAAACAAACACACACAATCAGAACAAGACGTGCGACATCTATGGATGCATAAAGCTATAATTACCACTTGTAGCACATATATACTTGGCAGACATTGTTATACCGCAGGTAAGGGTTCGATAAATTACTGTAAACATGAATAAAACGTGAGAACAAAACATACGACATCTCCAAGATCCCCGACATCTACGACTGCATCAAGTACGACTTGCAGCACAATCAGCACGCACTGCAGTTCGACTTGGCGGAGGAACTGTATATGTACGCCAAGTACTTGGCCGACATTGTTATACCGCAGGTGAGGGCTGATAAATTACCGTAGAGATAAATCAAACAACACTAACACTATAGAGATTAACCAAACAACATACACGATTACACGCATACACAATCAGAACAAAACGTACGACATCTCCAAGATCCCCGACATCTACGACTGCATCAAGTACGACTTGCAGCACAATCAGCACGCACTGCAGTTCGACTTGGCGGAGGAACTGTATATGTACGCCAAGTACTTGGCCGACATTGTTATACCGCAGGTGAGAGCTGATTAATTACTGTAGAGATGAATCAAACAAGAAACACTCATAAATACAACTCACTCAATAACACTGTAGAGATTCACCAAAAAAACAAACACACACAATCAGAACAAGACGTGCGACATCTATGGATGCATAAAGCTATAATTACCACTTGTAGCACATATATACTTGGCAGACATTGTTATACCGCAGGTAAGGGTTCGATAAATTACTGTAAACATGAATAAAACGTGAGAACAAAACATACGACATCTCCAAGATCCCCGACATCTACGACTGCATCAAGTACGACTTGCAGCACAATCAGCACGCACTGCAGTTCGACTTGGCGGAGGAACTGTATATGTACGCCAAGTACTTGGCCGACATTGTTATACCGCAGGTGAGGGCTGATAAATTACCGTAGAGATAAATCAAACAACACTAACACTATAGAGATTAACCAAACAACATACACGATTACACGCATACACAATCAGAACAAAACGTACGACATCTCCAAGATCCCCGACATCTACGACTGCATCAAGTACGACTTGCAGCACAATCAGCACGCACTGCAGTTCGACTTGGCGGAGGAACTGTATATGTATGCCAAGTACTTGGCCGACATTGTTATACCGCAGGTGAGAGCTGATTAATTACTGTAGAGATGAATCAAACAAGAAACACTCATAAATACAACTCACTCAATAACACTGTAGAGATTCACCAAAAAAACAAACACACACAATCAGAACAAGACGTGCGACATCTATGGATGCATAAAGCTATAATTACCACTTGTAGCACATATATACTTGGCAGACATTGTTATACCGCAGGTAAGGGTTCGATAAATTACTGTAAACATGAATAAAACGTGAGAACAAAACATACGACATCTCCAAGATCCCCGACATCTACGACTGCATCAAGTACGACTTGCAGCACAATCAGCACGCACTGCAGTTCGACTTGGCGGAGGAACTGTATATGTACGCCAAGTACTTGGCCGACATTGTTATACCGCAGGTGAGAGCTGATTAATTACTGTAGAGATGAATCAAACAAGAAACACTCATAAATACAACTCACTCAATAACACTGTAGAGATTCACCAAAAAAACAAACACACACAATCAGAACAAGACGTGCGACATCTATGGATGCATAAAGCTATAATTACCACTTGTAGCACATATATACTTGGCAGACATTGTTATACCGCAGGTAAGGGTTCGATAAATTACTGTAAACATGAATAAAACGTGAGAACAAAACATACGACATCTCCAAGATCCCCGACATCTACGACTGCATCAAGTACGACTTGCAGCACAATCAGCACGCACTGCAGTTCGACTTGGCGGAGGAACTGTATATGTACGCCAAGTACTTGGCCGACATTGTTATACCGCAGGTGAGAGCTGATTAATTACTGTAGAGATGAATCAAACAAGAAACACTCATAAATACAACTCACTCAATAACACTGTAGAGATTCACCAAAAAAACAAACACACACAATCAGAACAAGACGTGCGACATCTATGGATGCATAAAGCTATAATTACCACTTGTAGCACATATATACTTGGCAGACATTGTTATACCGCAGGTAAGGGTTCGATAAATTACTGTAAACATGAATAAAACGTGAGAACAAAACATACGACATCTCCAAGATCCCCGACATCTACGACTGCATCAAGTACGACTTGCAGCACAATCAGCACGCACTGCAGTTCGACTTGGCGGAGGAACTGTATATGTACGCCAAGTACTTGGCGGACATTGTTATACCGCAGGTGAGGGCTGATAAATTACTGTAGAGCTGAATCAAACAACAAACACTCACAAATACAACTCACACAATAACGCTGTAGTGATTTATTGATTTAAACTCTCACGATTATCACTCATATTTTAAAGACAAACGCAGAACAGGACGTGCGACATCTATGGATGCATAAAGCTATAATTACCACTTGTAGCACAAGTAAATACTTGGCAAACATTGTTATACCGCAGGTGAGGACTGATAAATTACTGTAGAGATGAATCAAACAAGAAACACTCATAAATACAACTTACTCAATAACACTGTAGAGATTCACCAAAAAAACAAACACACACAATCAGAGCTAGACGTGCGACATCTATGGATGGATAAAGCTATAATTACCACTTGTAGCACAAATATACTTGGCAGACATTGTTATACAACAGGTAAGGGTTCGATTAATTACTGTAAACATGAATAAAACGTGAGAACAAAACCTACGACATCTCCAAGATCCCCGACATCTACGACTGCATTAAGTACGACTTGCAGCACAATCAGCATGCGCTGCAGTTCGACTTGGCGGAGGAACTGTATATGTACGCCAAGTACTTGGCGGACATTGTTATACCGCAGGTGAGGGCTGATAAATTACTGTAGAGATAAATTAAACAACACTCACAAATACAACTCACACAATAACACTGTAGAGATTCACCAAAAAAACAAACACACACAATCAGAGCAAGACGTGCGACATCTATGGATGGATAAAGCTATAATTACCACTTGTAGCACAAATATACTTGTCAGACATTGTTATACCGCAGGTAAGGGTTCCATAAATTACTGTAAACATGAATAAAACGTGAGAACAAAACATACGACATCTCCAAGATCCCCGACATCTACGACTGCATCAAGTACGACTTGCAGCACAATCAGCACGCGCTGCAGTTCGACTTGGCGGAGGAACTGTATATGTACGCCAAGTACTTGGCGGACATTGTTATACCGCAGGTGAGGGCTGATAAATTACTGTAGAGATGAATCAAACAACAAACACTCACAAATACAGCTCACACAATAGCACTGTAGAAATTCACCAAAAAACAAACACACACAATCAGAGCAAGACGTGCGACATCTATCGATGGATAAAGCTATAATTACCACTTGTAGCACAAATATACTTGGCAGACATTGTTATACCACAGGCAAGGGTTCGATAAATTACTGTAAACATGAATAAAACGTGAGAACAATACGTACGACATCTCCAAGATCCCCGACATCTACGACTGCATCAAGTACGACTTGCAGCACAATCAGCACGCACTGCAGTTCGACTTGGCGGAGGAACTGTATATGTACGCCAAGTACTTGGCCGACATTGTTATACCGCAGGTGAGGGCTGATGCTGATAAATAACTGTAGACTGTAGAGATGAATCAAACTACAAACACAATCAGAACAAGACGTATGTACGGTATCTATGGCCATAAGTACAATTTGCAGCACAAACAAATACAGATGTAGTGAGAAATGACTTGCCTTCGGAAACGTTCGTCAACGTCATGCTGTTTCAGTCTATCTCACTGAGACTGACAGTAATAGCTGTCATGCTACTTCAGTCAGACTCGGTGACACTGCCTGAAACAGCATGTGTTTACGAACGTTTCCGAAGGCAAGTAATTTCTCACTACACCTGTACTTGGCATACATTGTTATACCGCAGGTAAGGGTTCGATAAATTACTGTAAACATTAATAAAACGTGAGAACAAAACATACGACATCTCCAAGATTCCCGACATCTACGACTGCATCAAGTACGACTTGCAGCACAATCAGCATGCACTGCAGTTCGACTTGGCGGAGGAACTGTATATGTACGCCAAGTACTTGGCGGACATTGTTATACCGCAGGTGAAGACTGATAAATTACTGTAGAGATAAATCAAACAACACTAACACTGTAGAGATTAACCAAACAACATACACGCATACACACTCAAAACAAAACGTACGACGACTCCAAGATCACCGACATCTATCGGACTTCATGCAGTTCGTAGTACGAAGTACTATTTGTAGCCCAGCTAGCACGCGCTGCATTTGTCAAATATTGCTATACCGTAACTGACCAAAAACTTGTTTGGCCTAAACGATGGCGCAGCCCTACCCAATCTTTCCTCTACTTGACTAGAGTACCTAATATCTCCATCAGTGCTTGCGTGATAACTATTTATTAATTTATCTTTAAATTATCCTTTATGCACACACATTGTCACCACACGGCGGCACCGCCGTGTGGTGACGGCAGTAAGAATACATTTGTCTCCACCCCAACTCCTCCTGCGGGTGTCGTAAGAGTCGACTAAGGGATTAAAGTGTCACTGACCATTCTACAAGACTGATGATGGGCAGCAGCGTCATCATAGTGGACACATTACTGCGATCGCCAATCCGCTTGCCCAGCGTGGCGATTATGGGCATTTACCTCCTAATGCGTCTATACGCATAGTTTGTAGGAGAGGCCTACGTCCAGCAGTGGATTATCATAGGCTGATGATGATGATGATCATGATATGTTACTATATTTTTGTTAATAAATGATTATCTCTATAAAGTGAGGTTTGCAAAAAATAATATTAAAGTTAAAAAGGAATGTAGAAACATAATGGAAGTACAAAATAGTTCTCAAGTGTGACAATCTTATGTTTAGTATTATGAATATTACTAATCTTGTTTTTAGGAATACGGGCTGACAATGCAAGAAAAGCTGACGATTGGACAGGGGATATGCACGCCGCTGCTCAAAAAGATTCGCGCTGATTTGCAGCGGAACATCGAAGAGTCGGGCGAGGAAACTGTCAACAGGCTCAACCCTAGGTATGCTTATTTATATAAAGTATATGTGTTAGTATATAGGGTGAAACAGAACGACGATCTTTCCCGCTACCGACCGAGTCTATCAACCATTACGATGAACTTTCAGAATGTGACCAACATCGAAAACGTACATGGAAAATTGACTTTTCCATACTATTGAGCCCTAACTAATCAGTAACTTTGTATGAGGGGTTATTTTTTTAAAGATATTTCGATGTTGGTCCCATACTGAAAGTTCATCGTAATGGTTGGTAGACTCGGTCAGTAGCGGGAAAGATCGTCGTTCTGTTCCACCCTGTATATTTTTAGTAGATTTATTTTATTTGTAATGACCCTTCACCAACTTGTTCTTTCTGTTAAACCTATTCGTTGACTGGTAGAGGACGGCTTAAATCCGCCATTTGTACTATTCATATAATAGGTTTTTTTTTTTTTTTTTTTTTTTTTCTCAATTGTATCTGCAAGCTAGTCAGCCATAATCAGATGTTCTGTCTATATTAAGGTTTATGAGAGGTATTACATTAAATACACTCCCTTGGCATTAAAGTGTTTGCCGTAGGTATACTAGGGCCGCTGGTCTAATTGTAGGATTTGCCATCTTTTCAGCCTAGCAGATTTGTCATTGTCGGGGTATACCAAGTCCCTGGCAAGTTGGTTTGTATGGCTTTTGAGCCTTTCTTTGTACCTAATACAATATCTGTTAACTTCGTCCTTTATTGTTGGCATTTCCAAGTATTCATGTATTTCTGTGTTTTTTGCAAACCATGGTGCACATGTGATAGCTCTTAAAACATTATTCTGAAACCTTTGCAAAATCTCGAGGTTTGAATTACTCGCTGTTCCCCAGAGTTCAATCCCGTATGTCCAAATGGGTTTTATAATGCATTTATACACTAGTATTTTGTTGCTTAATGTAAGAGGTGATTGTCGTCCAATCAGCCAGTACAGGCGCTTGTAATGAATATCAGCTTCTTTTCTTTTCTTTTTTATGTGTGTCGCCCATGTCAATCTTCTATCTAAGTGAAGACCAAGATATCTTACACATGTTTCCTGAGGTAGTTGTTCTCCTCGCAGGTGCACGGCTGGACATTCCTCTCTTCGAAGAGTAAAAGTTATCTGTATTGACTTCCCCACGTTTGGCTTTATTCTCCATTTCTCAAGCCATTCATCTATTTTGTACAGATGAGTTTGCAGTTTCTCTGCTGCAACTATTGGGTTTACATGGCTTGCAAGGCAGGCCGTATCATCAGCATATGTTGCCGTTACTACTTCTTCACTGCATGGTAGGTCAGCGGTATATATTGAGTATAGAACAGGACCAAGTACGGAGCCCTGCGGGACAGAGGCTCTGATGTTATATAGCTGAGATACTTCATCGCCAACTTTTACTTGAAACTTTCTGTTCTGCACGTAAGATCTCATAACCATGTAGAACGAGTTTGGTAATAACTTTTTCAACTTGTATAATAATCCGTCATGCCAGACACTGTCAAATGCTTGCTGTATATCTAGAAACACAGCAGCACAGTATTTTTTTTCTTCTAAAGACTCTCGTATCTTGTTTACCACTCGATGAACTTGTTCCACGGTTGAATGCTGTTCTCGAAATCCAAACTGGTGGTTTGGTATGATTGCTTCTTTCACAAGGATTACCTTGAGCCTTCGCAGGTAAAGCTTTTCAAATACCTTTGAAAAGATTGGTAGGAGGCTAATTGGTCTATAGGAGCTTGGTTCTGCGGGCGTTTTACCAGGTTTAGGTATCATGCAGATCTGAGAAACAGTCCATAATCTTGGATAATATTGGATTCGCATTACAGAATTAAATAACATTGTCAGATAGACAATAGTTTTTCTTGGTATATGTTTCAGGACTTCTGCAGTTATTAAGTCAAAACCAGGTGCTTTCTTATTGGTCAGCATTGCTATTGTTTTTTGTACTTCTCTTGGCGTTACAGACTATATGGGCAGGGATAACTGCTGATCACTTTACAGGTAATCCAGGTTCAGGTAATCCTTCACCTCATGGTCAAAATCTGTCATTGTGCTAGTATTCGGCCTAAAGACTTCACTCAGATGTTGAGCAAAAATTTCAGCTTTTTCTTTAGGGCTCTTTGCCCATGCACCCGACTGGGATCTCAGCGGAGGAATAGCCTGTTGTGGCCTTTTAAACTGTTTTGTGAGTTTCCACAGAGAGTAGTCATCACACTTCTTTGCTGATAGTGACGTAAGTTGTTGTTGGAATGTGTAGTTTTCATTTTCATTTATTAGACGTTTTAATTCACGAGCTGTTTTTTGAAATTTTCTTCTGTCTTCTGGATGTCTGCTATGTTGCCAGACTCTTCTTAGCCTTCTTTTTTCAGTAAGTTTCCTTCGTATGTATAGAGGAATATTTATCATGCGTCCACTAGTTCTTTGTAGATGTGGTGTACAACTCCAGGCAGCCTGCTGTATTAAGTTAGTAATATGAACTGTGGCCTCGTCAACATCACTTTCAGTTTTAAGCTTGACTTTCAGTTCAGTTTTCCTTTCCAGGAGTTCAGCAAAAGCTACCCAGTCCGTTTTATGATTATATAGAGTTAGTTGTGGCTCTCTGTAAATTACAGTCCTACTGTATGAGCATATTATTGGTGAGTGATCTGAGGTTGTATCCAGACAGCTTTCAACATCAAGATACGTGTCTGAGAGCCCTTTGACAATAAAAAAGTCAATAAGGTCTGGAATTTTGTTTGGATCAGAAGGCCAGTAGGTTGGTTCGCCTGTTGATAACACTTTTAGGCTTAAGTTATCTATGCATTTTTTTAGTTCTCTTCCTCTTGTTGTAATCAGTCGTGAGCCCCAGTGGGTGTGTTTACTATTCCAGTCACCTCCACATATATGTCTGTTTCCAAGACATCTAAAGTAATTTTCAAACATGTCCTGACATATTGTGTGCCTCGGGGGACAGTATACAGCACTAACATTGATTGGTCCATTTGTGTCTTCTACTGTGACTGTGGTTGCTTGCAGATAGTCTTCTCTAAATTGATTGTGCATGTGATGTTTTATATGACTCTTTATCAACACAGCCGATCCACCATGGGAGCTGCCATCAGGATGGTTAGTGCAGTACACATCATAATTCTTAAGTATAAATGTTTTTCTGTCATTCAGGTGTGTTTCAGATATTAACATGATATCAATTTTATTATATATAATAGGTAAAGTTAAATAATTATTAATAAAACAACTTGCACATTGCTCGAGCACAAATTATGTAAATATATGGTTATTTATACAGGGACCGAGTGTTGTCTGATTGGCATAGGCAAAAGATACCCACTTTTGAGTACCTACCCTAAAAATTTCACACTTTATTGTGAAAAAAATCTCGTTCCATATTCTACACTTTATATGGCATAATGACACATACCTGCATGATTTTAATGTGACACGTATTATAGGAAGAGGACATCATTTTTGACGGTAAACAAATGGCGGCACAATGTTACCTAAGATTTTGTACATTTATCCTCTAACCAAATGGCGCCTGTTATAATCAGTCATTAGCGAACGTATATGTATGTTAGACCTACTAATTTAGAAATTGTGTTTCAGGTACAGTCACGGAGTATCATCGCCGGGTCGACACGTGCGCACGCGCCTGTACTTCACCAGCGAGAGTCACGTGCATTCGCTCCTCACGGTTCTACGCTTTGGCGGACTATTGGACGTACGTATATCTAAGTAATTTACTTCTAGTTGGTATCAGATCTATTTGTTTACTTTATTATCTTACAAATAGAGTTACAGCTTTATTTATGTATATCGGGAACCCTAATGACAGCCGATCTAAGAGGGGTAGGATTTTAGTTATCTGCCTCCTAGCTACTTGTTACTCGTTACTAACAGTACTCAGAATCTTGTATCTACGCATCTACGCAGTAGTAGAAAACGAATGGAGAGTTCTAAGCTTGCGTCCATGCATAGATGCATACCCCATAGAAATAACTTCCTTCGTAAGAATGTAAACCCTTCACATAACAAGACTAGAGTGAATCGTTCTATGTCTAACACGGGAATCAATTGATGAACACTGCAGTTGTGACCTTTTATACTGTCAGGTCACCAGCCACCTGTTCATAGGTTGGTATCATCTACCTGCAAACCTGCATGGACCAAGCAAAGACCACTCCAAGCAAAACATTGCTTATCGTTTTCTAGATTTAGTAACTCATATCTCCGACACGGCCATACTGACAAGACAAGCGTCCTCGCTTGTATCTGAAACAAACACGTACATCAGTAATCTGTGTCACCACTCGGTTACTCCTGACCAAATTATCTGTCTACGTAAAATCAACTCAACTCAACGAAAATAATTTCATTCTTTGTAACTGAATTTAGAATCACTTAAAGTCAATTCATTACCACCAATTTAAATGCAAGACCAGACAAGTACCACCTGGCTCTCATAGCCACCTTTTACGTAAAACATATGACGGCAAACTTTCGGAAGCAGGTCTCTCATTCGTGGCCTATTGGTTATCACATAACCACACTACGCGCATCCCCAAGGGATCGCCGAGTCAACCCTATGACTCTACGGTCTCTACAAGACCCGACCTCCGCCAGAGCTTATCGCGCACCGCGTACCCACGGACTACTCAAAGGTAGACACCGACTTCTAACGGGCTACGGCTACGATCAAGCCTCTGGTACGGTCGACCAACCGAACTGAGAACCTCATCCTTCATACCACAACAATCTTCATCTACTTCAATTGGTACTTGCCTTTCTAGCATTTTAATTAACAACAAAATGTTATCTGTATTCAATCATCATGAACTTCAATTTGTTAGACAATTTTGATAGTGCCACCAGCTCAGTTTTAGTTACCAGTAAAATCAAAATTAAGGAACCCAAGTCACGTTTATGTCCATCGTAAACTCACATTGTGACATAGTCACTTCATCCCGTTTAACAACAATAACATTTTTTTTTTTGTGGCATTACCAAAATGATAAGTCAAAATGATCTCAATTAATGAATGATTCAAATGAGTCAACCTCTCGACTCAAACAAAAACGTAAATTACTCAGCCAGGTTACACCATAACCACCAGATTTCATTTTTGTCCATCGGACTGTTAGGATCCAATAACCTATCAGAAGTTAGAACCATCTCAGCCGCGTAAGTGCTACTCCTCGCAAAGAGTATACTGCACATAAAAAGCAGTCCACGTGCACCTTTTACATGCTTCGGAACTTCCGATGCGATTATTAGATCACGCTCAATCCCTCGGACTTGCTCTCGGTCCATTGAAAGCTCACATGAGTGATGATTTTTTTTTTTTTTTTTTTTTAAATAATAATAATAAATCATTTATTCCATTTCAATCTTAGTTGGTAAATACATAGTGGTCGAGTACTCCTATTAGGTATACAATACCTGTGTCAGGAGTCCTCGCTCTTCCAAATTACAATATAAAATTTATACTAAGATTAGGTAACCGAAATTCTTTTATTTTATTTAGTCTAATAATTACTAATAATTGATTAGAATATTACAATTTGAGATTAATTTAATTAAACATAAAAAATTAAGATCTGATAAATTTAAATTTAATCTTATAATTACTTGCTTACAATAATACAATTTGATATTAATTAAACAAAAATATTGAAGATATTTTCCATATTACAATATAAAAATCTATATTGATTAGGTAATTGATAAATTTAAATGTAATTTTAATTTAATTTTACTTACAATAATACAATTTCACATTGATTTAATTTAACAATAAAGTTTAGTATATGCACCTTCACTAATTAATATATTATGTAAATTGTGTGTTTATGTGTGTGTGTGTATGTGTGACGCTATTAGTGTTCATTATTTAAATATTATATCCTCAGTAGCTTTATAGTCGAGGTCACTTATCCATTTCATAATGTTTTTTTTACATTCATATCTATTTAATGAGTATATATTTAAATCTTTATTTACCCTATTATAAATATTCGCAGATTGTGCCACGTATTGCCTTCGAGCGAAAGCTGATTTGCATCTAGGAACTGGTGCAACTCTGTGATTTCTTCTTTGAGCTATTAGTGCTTGGTCAAACGGTAGAGCTGTGAAGTTTTAAAATTGCAGAGGTTATATACAACTTACGCATACTAAGTACCTTACAATGTGAATACAGTTCTGTGGTGGGGTATCGTAGTGGATTAAAGTACATTGTTTTTAGTAAGTACCTCTGCCCTCTCTCCACTTCCAGGTATTTCGTTTTGTCTGCGCCTCCCCAGACTGGTATGCAGTACGACATTATTGATTGTGCTAGTGCAGTGTATATTTGTTGTAAAAGAGTTTTGTTCGCTACATGTCTTAGAATTTTGAATAACCATACAAGTTTTCTTATTCTGGAAGTTATATATTCAATGTGTTCATGCCAGCATAAACGTTGATCAATTATGATACCCAGGTATTTTGCTGATTTTACTTTACTAAGAGGTGTACACTGGCAAGTTGAGTTACTCAAATTTTTACATTCATGAATTCTTAAGTTTAGATTTTTCTGTGGTTGTGATCTGGAATTTTTAGAGAAACAAATATAGTTGCACTTTTCTTTATTTAATGTAAGTAGGTTAGATTTCAACCAGCGGCTGATCCTGAGCAGGCCCCTCTCGGCAGCGCCAAAGGTCGATTCCCAGTTCTGTCCAGCAAACAAGACCACAGTGTCATCCGCATACAAGATCATATGGCCATCTTGGACTAGTTCTGCAGTCAAGTCGTTTATGTAGACAAGAAACAAGGTAGGGCCCAGGACGCTACCTTGTGGAACGCCAAAGGTCACTTCTGTGTCGCTGCTAAGGTAATTTCCTATCCTCACGCTTTGGGTACGATCCCGGAGGTAGTCAGCTAGTAGAGCCAGCGGCCTGCCCTTGATACCACAAAGTTCAAGCTTGCTTACAAGAGTGGGATGAGATACCGTGTCGAATGCCTTTTTTAAATCAAGGAAAACAGCGAGACATTTGTTTCCTTTGTCTGTTTCATTACATATTGTAGATGTTAGGTTTAAAATTGCATCTTCTGTTGATTTGTCTTGTGATTTGAATTCATTACATTTAAAAAATATTTAGGTACTCGTTTAATCAACCCAGGGAATTAAAATCAACTTCATTAACATTCGAATAGACTAGTCAGTCTATGTACTTACTACTTTACTAGCCAGTAACAGACATAGTTCTACAATAGTCAAATGAAACACTTCAACAAACCAACAAATGGGTTACAGTACTCTAAAGTTGGTCTACCTCCATCCGGTAACCAAAACCACAGTTGCTTCCATCCAGCAACAACAAAATTGGTCTACCTCCATCCGGTAACCAAACCAAAAACACATCGACCGATTACACCATCAAACCAAACGCATGCCACCCACAATCGTGGCCGCACGGAGACGGAAAAATAGATCCGATTTTACACCTACGATTACGAATGTTAAAATGGTGTATGCAGTCTGAGAAAAGGTAACCAAACTGAATGTAAAATGTTTCATTCTACGATTGCAAACTAAATGACTAATTCCAATAATTAAATTATAATCCACAACTTTAAAACTAAAGTAGTCAAATTGAAACTATGGACAGCCCAAATAATAAGAAATGACTATCACCACCAACATCATAACCGTCATCATGATCATCATCATGACCACCATCATGACCATCATCATGACCATCATGACCATCATCATGACCACCATCATGACCTTCATCATGACCTTCATCATGACTTTCATCATGACCTTCATCATGACCTTCATCGTGACCTTCATCATGACCTTCATCATGACCTTCATCATCATCATCGTCATTTTCAATTTGATAAACTCAAAAAGATAAGCCCTCGATGACTACTACAACATTAGTTTCACTAATTAGCTCAGGGCTCAAATAGCCCAACAAAATGTGAACTTCTCACCGGATCAACAACGCTGTCTGTTGTAATGGTGTGGGCACGCCACGCATTGAACCACGTGTTCGCGGTAGGAAGCAGTGACACCAGTCTTCATCCTCTGCCACGTCGTCAGGACACGATGACAGCAACAGCCATGATGCCGGCAGGTTGCTCTGGTTAAACATGTTGAACTGAAAATATCAAATTGTGCGGTGTCAGTTTCACAGAAATAATTTGCACGCGGGCTCAGCCCAAGCTCATCACGAGACTAGAAAGCGAAGTTTAGAATATTGGCATCTGCTTACACTTGTCATTAAAATAATGATGGACTTCACTTTACTACAACAAAGTTAATCTCGCAAATAATAAAACGTTTCGAAGATACGAAACTTCACGCTACAGACAAATGCCAACCGTTATTTTTTAAATTACTACTTTGAATTTTGCATTAAATTATTGGGACGAAACCTGTCCTTTTATTTTCGTTGCTCCAAAACTCGGGTCTTTGGCAGATTTTCTCATTTTCTTGTCTTCTTCTTCATCGTACTCTTCATTCCTGAAGGTCGTGCCTTTCTTGATACGCCTTTACTGAGACTGTGACTAGATCTTTCCACCCTGCTCTATCTTCGGCTTGTCTCAAGGCTGTCGGTATAGTGAGTCCGGTCAAATCTTTTATTTGGTCCGCCCAACGAGTAGGTGAACGGCCTCTTCGTCTTTTTCCATCTACCTTGCCTACCACAACTAACTTGTCTAAGTTGTCGG